>PNEQ01029750.1:0-33631 GCA_003012365.1 Medauroidea extradentata | reverse complement strand
AAAGATATTTGTCAATAGATGGCAAACTATGAGCTGCACATTAGTTCCAGTTATTTGAAGTAGATGGCATATGTGTCCACACAGCCACGATAGCTCGCACACATGACTTTACTTAATAATCAAAACAACCTAAGTCCCGGACTTAAGTTGTTTTACTCATCACTAAGAAAATGCTGGGTCTGTTAAAACCACAACAAAGTCGAGGACTAATGTTGTTTTACTACTACAATGTAGCTCTTTGAAATGGCTTCATGATAATACAATAATCCCAAAATGCCGAATTTGTGACTTAAGTTGTTTTGCAAATTCACCATTCATATATATATATATATATATATATACACACACACACACACTTATTCGTATAGCTTGAGACACTGACATTTTTTCTCAAGCTATACGAATATATATATATATACACACACACACACACACACACACACTTATTCGTATAGCTTGAGACACTGACATTTTTTCTAAAACTTATCAAATTTACTGCAGTGAGTGGTTGTTATATGAACACTCTGTTTTGTTAAATAACATAGAACATATCGTCCCTGGTTGGCCAAAATGTTCTGCTTCAGACAAAAAAATTTCTGATTAGCCCTCCATTTAATTTAAGATCCAGACAAGCGAAAAGAGGAGGCTGAAACCCATGAGCGAATATTCTGCAGACAATGGACGTGAGTGAGTCTGTGCATTTTTAAAATTCTAAATGTATATTTTCCACAAACATAGTCACGTACGTATTTTATGTCCAAGTTAATGTGTGGGATTGTGTCATATACCATTTAACTGTTTTCTGTCGTCTAGCACTCACTTCAATGCACAGATAAGCGGATAAGTTATGGATATTTGAAAGCAGTGGGATATCTAAGTAAGAGCCAACAGATAAGTCACTACGTCGCTGTTCGGCTCAGTGCAGGTCTGCCACCTGGAGGTTACTCGCACGTTCATGCTTAGCGACGTGACACATGTAAGTGAGTGGAATAATGGATTCTATGAAACTCTGAACTAGGTCATTCGGACATTGCATAGGTTTAGAACTACAAATTTCTACCAAATGTGTGCATATGATAGTGTGACAACTCAGATAAGTCTCAGTACTTTGCCAAATACTTCTTTAACCGTCCTGATCTCTCACCAACTGAGAGTATGCCGCGATCGAATGTTGGCTGAATACTCTCTTACCAGCGAGAGAAGGTCATCTGTAGACTCAGATCAGTATCGCACGGTTCACAGTTCCCTAGGACATAAGTCAGAAAGTTGGTATCTGCTTCACTCTTGAGACAGCTATTTATATAATTTTAAACACATTCGCCTCGTACCACGTCACCTAGTGCCCTCTGCCCATCACTGTCAGCGCGCATCCTATCTAAGCGGCCCCACCAGTCTCAGGAGAGAGTTATCATTTCCGTCAACGAATACTATTTGGTTAAATTTCAAAAGGGAGCATTTTTGTAGTATAATCGCTTGTGATTTTGCAGACATCGGCATGGATCGACCCTTGATGATTGAATGAATGTTATTTACAGTCTGTTTTTGAGAATATGCCCTTCTGCTTCACCACACTATTGAAATCTCCGAAGCGGAAGCGCTGAACGACATGCCCAGGTGTGACAGTATCCGCTTCCACAACGGAGAAGTTAAGGCGAGGTCTGTAGTCTCCAATGAATACATCGGTCCAAACTCCGCTGCCCTCCACTGTACATGCTAGTGATGACCCAAACACATTCGTGCCTCAAGGAGGTAACCTACAGAGCATCTTCCTGCTAACGGCCAGGCATAGTCGAACAACAAACCTCGTCTCTTGTCCTGAATCCTGTCGCATTCCACGTATTGTCAGTCTACTACTACATAAATACAGCTACTTATTAATAATAAAAAAAATACACAGACGGATATGTTGCAACATAAGAGGCTCACTTCAGTTCTTGATCGGCAAAGACGGAATCACATAGAACACGAAGCTACGACACGACGCTCGTGTCGTGCTGAATAGCTAGTCACATGTCAGATTAATTTGACGTCATCGCCTTGTAAACATTCTGACTGGTTGGTCCGCACAACACTGCGCATCGTGTCGTGTCGTCGTGGTCTATGTGATTTCGGTTTAACACGAAAATAATGCAAATGCACATATACTTCTCCCGAGTTTAAGTCAAACGAAAAAGCAAAGGATTTTTTTTTTTTACATATTCTAGGGCACAGAAAAATAACTTTACGGTAAACGCTAACACAATTTCCTGGTCCACGTGCAATGTGTACGAAAGTGTTTCCGTTTTTTCACTTCATTGCGAAAAATTAGAGCTTTAGTAATGCGGCTTTGTTACACACAATGAAATGTTATATATTAAACTGCGGACGTAATTTTTTTTTGTCCTATACCTTAAGCAGGCTATACAGTAAGGATCATAAAATGCAATTTTTCAGCATTTTCAGTACACTCAGTTTTGAACAATATCTTACAGACGCGGATAATTAATATGGTTATAACCACGCACTACCCCCTGGTGGGTCTGATATAAGTGTGATCCACGATGGCTGAGCTAGTTATGTCGCTGTGGGCACAGCGAGTGACGTCAGGTCGTCACCTACTATAAAAGCGAGGCCGACCGGAGAAGGAAGGATTCCTGTAAACGACGCCACCTGAAGACGAAGGTCTTCCGAGCCGAGGAGGCCAAGCTGCGAGGGGCGTGGTCGCCGACGACGACAGACAGGCGGCAAGGTGTTAGAGGCGCCTGTTGTGGGCGCCGCTTTCCATTGGTTCCGAAATCGTGCTCCGAGCTTTATAAATTAATTCAGTGGTAAGTGAATACACCTCTTCTTCGGAATTTCCTTAAACTCTTCCCATAGTTATTGTTGTTGGTGTCGATTTTCAATCATATTGAAATAAATTATTAATTGTTTAATGTAACTTAATTGCCTTTGGATAAATTGTAAAATAAATAAATAGTTAATTGTCATAGAATTCCTGCATGCCCCTTTATCTGGAGTGTTAAGTTCACACTAGAGAACAAAAACAGCACAATATCCTAATTTTCTGCTATTTCCTTAAATACGCGTAAATGAGAAAAAAAAAATTAACACCTCTAACTCTTGAAGTTTAACAATAGGGAACAGTTGCTTGAAAGAATCTTTCCAGAGCTTTTGAAGATAAATTATGCAGTGTTGTGAAAATGCGCCAATATTAAAAAGTAACCAGGTATTTGTGGATAATTTTTAAACTTTCGACTTGAAGGATTACTATTTTCTGCGGGTGCATACAGAGCGTATGATAGGTTTTCGTAACATGCAAGGTAAGTCGTTAGTGGTGTACGCATTTATTCAGAAATAATTAATCCCGTAAATTTATGCTCAGCGAAAATCTGGTGACGCATTTTCACGTACAAACTACAATGACGCACGTAGGTTGGTCATATTTTCCAGTAGATCAATCTTGGTGGTGAATTTTTTTAATCAATCTCTTAATTTAAAAAAAAAATTGACGTCTGCAGTAATTGACGAATCCAAGTCCCTTACTTATTAAGCATAAAAATATACCTTGAAGTTAGTATTGATCAGTGCTTAACATTTGCAGGAACCAAGAGCAAAACCTGAGTTAGAAAACAGAAACATCATCTAACTGAGGTGCGAGTGACATACATGGAACGGATGAAACAGCTGATTTTGTAAATGACATATAGCTGATCTGGTAGCAAATTAAGTTTTGAGATGAATGTAGGGATGCGATTTGTTGCAATACTGCATTCACCGGGTACTTACTAAACCATTAGCTTTCTGAAGAAATGTTCATGTATCTATCTGTGCAGGCATTAATATATTATAAGCTAAGAGTAATTTAGACATCAGAAAGCATTATGCGGGAAATTTCATTTGGACGCTGTTATAACTACACATCCTTTTGCGAAAATGCTCTTGCAAGCTAAGCGTTACCGTGAGGGTATGCGGCTGAAATTTGTAGTGATTTTGCACATCACTTGTTTTTCATTAGTGAATCCCTGAGTTACAAAACTGCAGTAACCTCCCTTGTTTTAAAACATGTAATATTTCTCGATGTAAAGTTGAGACACACTTCAGAATATCGTTATAGATACCAGTAGGCTATGCGAAATACGCGTACTGTGAATAAAGCCAATGTAAAGAAAGCCATTAGCCTAAGTCTACTTTCCATATTATTCTGGATGGCGAGTTGACATACTGTAGATAGGAACAAATTTTCTAGACGGTTCGCACATTAATCAGACAGCTGGTTACTTGCTATTTACTCTTTATATATCCATATTTTAGCACAGTAACCAGTTATTCTACAGTTTGTCATGATTGTTTTGATTTTAAGTACGGGCATTATTCTGCCCAGTGTTGGCCACTCTCTTACCGCTGGTGTCACAGTTCGATCGCAGGTCCCGGCGGATGTGAATTTATTGTACGAGGATATTCATGGCGGGAGTAAAGGAGTGTATCAGCCACCGCTGGTTTCCATTTTAAGAGGAACACAGTGTTTGTTAAATTGAAAGGTTAATGGTTAACCATAGTAATTTAGGAACAGATTTCATTGGAAGTTCTGCTAACAGTGTGGCACGAACCTCTCCGTCTGGTCTACGTTTCCGTCCCACTGATACGTCTTATGACAACAGCCACAGGCTAATCCTCCAGGAAGAAGGGAAGGTCTTGAGCACGGCCCTTCTTCCTCCGGCCCATCTCTCTACCAGCCTTTCCAGCCATAATATAATATGGGAATAGTTATATGTAAGTTCACGGAGTCACCTTACATTCTTTGAACTGACTCGTTAGGTAGATTTCTTTCAGCCTTACATACGTACCTCAGACACAACAGCTTTCACTTAAGTCCCTTGTACTGACAGTGTTTTGTCTTACACGATGCGGAATTGTGTCTCCGCCACTGACCACAGCCAGCGAGTGCGCTACGGCTCTCGTAGAGCATCACACTGTGAGTAGATACGTGGTCCGACCCCATCTGGAGGGTCCATGGGCGGCGGAGTGTCATTGGCTAGGGTCGTCACCGTCTTCCGTTCCACTCGAGGGAGGGCCCCTGCAAGGAGCGCGCGCGTGAGCTGAGACAATGTGGCAGGACGTCGTCGGTGTCGTCGGGTACTTGCGGCCCGTTGCCTAGCAACCGCGGCGGGGACGTCACAGCCGGCATAAAGATCTCTTCCTGCAGATGTTCAATAACTGAGATCGGCCAAGGGAAGGGGGGTGGCGGGCCTCCTGCAGCGCTGATGTGTCTCGTCACCGTCACGGTTGGGATTGGCACATCTCCTTCCTTAGCTTTCCTCCTCGGACTTTCCCGGCGAGGTCATGGATTCAAATGTCGCAACTAGAGCACGGCAACTGGCGTACACACAAGATATTCTTGCTGTCCTGAAGCAAGACTTTTAAGACACACTTGTGCCTCTACAGACCAGATATAAGACACAACTGTTTTACATACATTGAAATTCAGGAATGTGATCTGTATGCCTAGAAAGACGAAAACAAAAATATATACTGACAACAAAAATTGCATGTGAATTTAGCGATAATTAGTTTGTTGGAGTTCCGAACACTGTCCGATCCGTGAAGAAAGGAATAGATTTCATTTTTACTGAAACGCTGTCTTTGTTGTCATTGGAGAGGCATAGAAGAAGGTTTCACGTTTCACGGGAGAAGGTTGTCGTCGAATTAAACGTGCTACTTTCATCTGTGTTTTCTTCGTTTTGTTGTCTGTGTATACCATATTACTTGTTCAGCGCCGTCTTAGTTCCTCTATGGCCGTGCTGATGTTCAGAACTTCATGCCGTTGCTGCTGAAGTCCTGTATCATGCCTAAATTTTACGAATTCCACTCCAAATAAAAATTTAAAAGTTATGAATTGGCTGACGAAGCCACTTAATAAATGAGTATATTTTTATTATTTTAAAAGTACATACTGTAAAAAAATTCGCAGTGTCGGAGTAATTTTTTAGCGCAAGTTTTTTGTTCCACCATTCCAGTCACAGTGTTCGTTTGCTGTCTTCGTTGTTACAGTTCAGTTTTATCTCTTTTAATACGACCTGTCATTTTGCCTCAATTTTCTTGGCATGGGATTATATTTTGTTTACGGGCTTATATCGACATTTGATCATAATGTTGTAATATATCCAAATATCTCGACACGTTACAGCTTTTAAGTATTATGTTAAATGTAATCAATTCTTTATAGTTGTAAATAGTTTAATATTCTAAATTATAGAGACTGTTTCTGTGGTGTATGGTTAAATGTGAATTTTATATTCATTCCGAAATGTGAAAGTTTATTTTTAAGAAAGCAACGAAAGTAGTGGTATCGCAGAGTATTCATAGTTCAACACTTAAAGTAAAATTGTCTATGTCACGGCCGTAGAAGAACAGGTCTGGACACTCACCTGGAAACTTGACTCCCTTGTTGTTTGGCTGCAGTTCAACAAGTTACCGATAATGCAATACATATTTAGCGCTGTAATCCGGGCGGTCGAGCTCAAACTCAGGCCACTTCCCTCCCACTAAGATAAACAATTTATCAAAACGTATTTTTTATTAATTTATGAAATACTTCCTTCGCTCACAATTTTAAAACATGGCTCCAGATATCTTTATTTACTTTACAATGTTAACAATGGAAAAAAGTGGGCGGAGTTTGAGTCAGGCCGCCCGGATTACAGCGCCAAAAAGTACAACATTCTCGGTACCTTGACGAACTACAGCCAAACAACAAGGGGGTCAAGCAAAGTACATTGTTAGATAGGCGAGTGTCCAGACCTGTTCTTCTACGACCGTGGTCTATATATAGTAAAACCACCAGGCTATCTGCAAGTTCCTAGCCAATGGGCAAAAGTTTTGTTTTGGAAACAGTAGAACGTCTGTATAAGGTAACTTCCCTTTGTAGTCTATGTAAAGCCCGGTACCCACTATCCTTAATTCTCTTCTCAATTACTTACTTAATTCTGTTTATAAATTTCGATTACCAGAATTATGTAACAAAACTTCTGTGTTGTGTACACACTATTTTTATTTACTAACATGTTTCAGTAAATAAAAAAGAAAAATGTATTTGTGATGTTGGTTGCTATATTCCATAAAGTGTAATTGTAAAATTCCCGAAAACTATTTCACGATACAAGACATATGTGTACTTGCCAAATAAGTGAAACAATCTTGAATTATTTAGGTTTTGTAAATTTCGATGGTCTTTTGTTCAGTAGGAAACCAGAATTTGATTTCTATTTAAATGCTATTGGCAACCCTACTTGTGTACTTCGCAGGCGCGGTGGCTGAAACTGTGCATTGCGCATGTGCGTGAACATACTCTGCGATGAAAAATAAGACAGACTATATCTGTGAAATTCAGTACGGAATTCTGTGTAGAACCAGCGTAGTTGCGGTAGAGTAAGATGGGGCAAAGATCCGTGTGGGGTAAAGGTCCGGTTCTGGAATAGTTCGTATAAATTAAAACGGTTGGCAACACTGACATAGTAGAGAAAAGTGTGGCCATTGTGTGTGTTATTGCTACGTGTGTCGTGCCAGTGGATAAAAACAAGCAAACATAATGAGGTAAGCGTAAGAATCAATTTCATGTAATCCGATGTAATTTTACAATAATACGAAATACAGTGTGGTGTTCGGAACAACGAATGCGAAGATTGTATGTAACCCCAGTGGAAAAATGCACGTCTTTGTGGTTACTGTGCATTGGTTGTAGTTGAAATTGCCGGATACAGGTAGCAGAAGGCGTCGCATGCAGGACAGGCTGCGTTCTGGGACAAACAGCTGGGACAAACAGCCGCAATTAATGAGGGTTAAAGATCCGCACAACGTATTTCATGCGGACCTTTGCCCATCGCCTGCGGATTTCCAACGTGCACATATAAAATTCTTTGAAAATTTATTTGTCATGTTTCGTAAGCTTTATAGTGCTCAAAAATGTGAAGTGGGTTTAAGCGCTTTGAGGAAACTTTTTTTGGGAATGGAAATGGTCATTGCATTCGTTTCTATATCATTAAAAAAAAAAAAATACATTCTTAACTTTAAGAACAAAACTTTCCCATCGTATCGTGTTTTGAAATTGGAGTAACTGCGCTCAATTATTACATGGAGAGCCTCGGGATTTATAAGTGAATATAAATTATACTTTAATTTACATTGTCGAATGGTGCTAAAAAGGAAAACGGGAATTGCCGATACTGTAGCACCTCCTGTAACAGAAATAAAAATTTCTAATTTTTGCAAAGGTATTTTAAAACAGTTTAAGGACCCTCCAGATGTGTGTGTGTTTCGGACATTACACTAGAGAAAAACCAAAGCCAAGGTAAAATCTTCGGACGTGGACAGAGAAGTTGACTCAAGAGATACATCATGTCATACACCTCAAGATACTCGTAGGTCAGTTTCTAAAGTAGCCCATCCTAATTCCGTAACTCCTCCGACGTGTGAACCATCAATTGTCTTAGACATAAACAAGCCAGGTTGCTCAGCTATTAGCTCTACAACTCCAGTTTCACCAAGAGAAATAATTCCATTTCCAAAGAGATCTGAGGAAACGAAACGGAATAAAGTAAGCAAACATTCTTAAATAATTTCCGGTTCGCCATACGAGAGTTCAAGTTCAAAAAGAAAAGGAGAAAAATATCGGATAAAGAAGACTGTATTAATAAGGGACTTGGAGTGAAGAAAGGAGGTGGAAAGCAAGTAAAATCAGCTGTTCAGTCAGGCCAAATACAGTGCCCAGGCTGTGATGCGTTGTATGAAGATCCACCTAATGAGGACTGGATACAGTACACTTCATGTGAAGCATGGTGGCATGAAAACTGTAGCTCATATGAAGACACACTAAACTTTGTATGTGATTTGTGTTAATGAAGATCCAGACTTAGGCTAGTATTTTCTAGAGGAGTGTTATAATTGCCATTTTGCAATGTCTTCGTTCTTATGGCTTTCTGCTCAGTCTTTGACTATTTAATGTCAAGGCATATGTAAGTAAATAAGATATTTTGTTTATATTGAGCACGTTGAAGTTACTTTTTACTAGGTAGAAACTACTATCTATCTTTAGTCTACTGCCAAACGGTTTCTTTTACTTTTCATTGTTTCATTTAATTTCAAATTTGTGGAGCTAGAATGTATAATATGTTTAACTTTTGATTTCATTATATATGTTAAGAAAGTTGGAATGTTGTTCTTAAATGTGACATCAACAATTATGTATTGTGTTTATTTGATATTTAAGCGTATTTGTCAAAATTACGAATTTGTTTTGTCTATACAGTGTTTTTTGTCTTTTACATGATTATTTTACGTTTCTCATTACAACTTCCAGCGGGATGATACTGTGCAATAAGCAGATTACAATAAATATAACCTTGTCATGTTAACAAATAAGTGTTGATCGATGTTGTTTTTTATGTTTGACGGGTGCGGGCATTTGCCCCACTCCATTCGGATCTTCGCCCCACTAGTGGGGTAAAGATCCTTATTTGCACATCTATACATATTTGTACCGTATGAAATAATGCACTTGTTTTCCTACAGTTCTGGATATTACTGAATTACATTAATGTGCGTGTATTCCAAACATAAAGTGAAAATCATCCTACATCTATTTTGACAGCCAGATTATCACTTTAAACCTTACGTGCGGCGGTTTGCCCCACCTTACTCTACACACTGTCGCAGTGCTACTTGTAATGAATTTGATACGGAATTTTATACTGAATTATGGCTAGTGTGTACCGGGCTTAAGGTAAGAAGGAAAAGATAAAGTACCACAAGCAGAAGAAATGATTTCACTCAGTATTTAAAGTTGAGTATATTGAACACAATCCTCAATCATCTAATTAAAACAAATATTTTTCTGAAAATTATATGATAAGTTTATCCGTTTGATGTTTGTTAAAAAGTATCTCTAGTTATTCTTGGTTCAATTTGTCAGTAGTCAAAAGTTAGGTTTTGGTCTGAACGTACCCTAAAAATAGGTCCCGTGAGAAACCGCAGAAGTTATAAATGGGAGAAGTAGGCTCCACACCGATTTATATTTCCCCCGGCCCTTTGTTTAAATTGTTACAATTTTTTTGACAGAAACACCACACCAACCGATCTCGCTGCTCGCAGAGCAGACTCACAAATTCAGGCTTACATCACACATGTAACTGCATTTCATTTGCAACAATTCGTTTCATGTAAAGCTAACAGCATCACGGAATTCCGGTGTTCATCGCAACTGTAAAATCACGCGATTTCGACCTTAAAAACGTAAAATAAAACATTTAATAGGTACAGGCAGGCTACTGGTTTCAAAAATCAGTGATCTCTCTCACACACATTTTTAAAATTCCGATATAAGGGACAACTGGGCGGGATAGGCTCCCCCATGGGCGTACCTAGGAATATTTTTCGGAGGGGGTTTTGAACTCTCATCTCGCATAAACGTTTTAATGTTATCTGTGTTTGACGTCTCTAAATGTAATATTAACATATTTTATTAACATTTTGGTTGTTATTGTAGTATATTCTACCTTTCGTAATGTAAAATATTATACCTACATAAGGAAACTGACATTTCGGAGGGGGTTTGAACCCAAAACCACCCCTCTGGGTACGCCCATGGCTCCCCCATCCCCCTCCTCCTAACCCTTCCTGCAGGCGGGGAGCGAATGAGGCGGCTGCTGTTATGGTGGTTTCTCTGGTTACGTCGGCGGGGTCTAAACGCCGCATACTATGAATGGGAGTGGGAATGATAAGGGAAGGGGGTAACCTTCTCTTTCTCCCCATTGCCAAAGCCAAATGCCTTACAACTGGGCGGAGAAGAGCCCTCCAAAGAGGCTTGTACTACCCTCGCACTGAGGCCAAATAAGCCAGCGATGATGAACGTATCAGTTGCTTGGCTACGGTGATGCATATCGGGTGCTATTCGCTATGTAATGAGAAGTGTACTCGTCGGGGTCATTAAGTGAATATCTTGCGTGTAAGTGCCGTAATTAAAACTACTTTTATTACATATATATTTTGAATTTCTTTTAAATTTTTAAAATTAGGTTTAATTTATTGGATATATGTAGATAACGCGATTGGGAGCCAGGAATTAACCAATTAACATAATTGGTGAATGTACGGTACTTGAGTAAAATGATAAAATTCGGACAGTCAAATATTTTAAAATAGGAAGATATATCGAAGGACTTTACCCAGATAGCAGACTAAGCTAGCTAGATGCAATACTGTAGCAAACTTTTCAAAATAGTATGAAATGGTAAGCCAAAAACTTTCAACAAGCTTGCAGAAACTTTACTAGTTGTTACTTAAAGAACTTGCAGTGAGCGTAATGTAAGCATGCATTGAAGTAATCCTGCTGCAAGCTTGCCATGACGAGTCTGCAAGGTGGCAGCAAGCTTGGAGCTATAGCTGACTTCACAAGCCTGAATATTAAAATTTAAAGTACGTACCGTGTTATTTCTTTACAATTGTATGTTTATTCCGTTTTCCATTTTGATATCGCTTGTTTGCCAACTCGAAAATTAATTCGCATACCCGAAGATTTTATGCTGTTTTATTATTTGCGGGAATTAGGCTACACTTCAACTTTTGGGTTATTAGGCAGATAGACATGGTAGCTATTAACGATACCATGGAGAACACATAAAGATGGTAGTTTGCGATTCGTTGATTAGAGAATGAACTTTGTTGTTGATGTGCTAAATTATTCTTAATTTCCAAATAATTGGGTGTTTAAAATAATAAAATGTGCCCTATATAATTGCATAAGATGTTAATTGTTTTTATTTTTACTAGCATTGAAAATCAAGTTAAAGCAAGATCAAACAAGTTTAATGAACACTCACAGCAAGTCTCATGAACAAGAATGGTAAATCAAATTTAAATATAATACACAATTACCACCATCTTAGATCAGGTTTGCAGCAAGTCACACGAGCAAGCTTGCTGTGTAAGTCAAACTTATGTAAAATGCAAACTTTTTGCAAGATTGAATTTTGCTTACTGCAAGTCCAGCAAACAAACCAAATGCAAGTGAAATGTAAGCTTGCCGCAAGCTTGGTCCAGGTTTGCAGTGAGTCTCGTGAGCAAGCTTGCATGCAAGTCAAATTAAAATTAAATGCAAGCTATATTCATGCTTGCAGCAAGTCAAATTAAGTAAAATTCATGTGAAATGTAAGTTTGATTCAGGTTTGTTCTATGTTCCGTGAGGCAGCTTGTTGTACAATTCAAATTCAAGGGAAATTAAAGCTTACCATAAGCTTGCATGCTATTTGAATAATATGGACGCTCAGTGGCCAATCTGAATCAGTGAAGCAAGAAAACTGTGTCACTCGACCGCTTTGAGGAAACAGTCCTTCCTGACATTCTTGGATAATGTACTGAATAATGTAAATTTTTTTCGGGCTCAGTTAGAAATTTGGAAAATTTTGAGGGGAAGGGGTGATTTGAAGATTAACGAGAAAATTTTGGAGAAATTCAAGGAATTTTTAATGTTTTCTGAGGAAAACCGGCGGAAAATTCTGAAGGGGAAGAATGATGGAAAAATGTGGCGCCCCAGCTCCGTGCATGGATTCAGCTTCAGCAATGGACTGAACCTACTAATTTTTACTTCTCTCGGAACTGTGTAGACACAGAGGGCATAGGTTTATTGTATGGGAAAGAAAGCAGGACAAGGCATAAACAACAGCATTCCCACCCACACTTAACTCCTATTATTAAAGGAATTGTGCACTTGTGCAAAATGATCTTGCACTGGTTAAATACACATGCAAGTTTGTGAATCAGTGTCTTTGATTTCAGCGAACTTGGATGCTGATTGGCTAGTAATGTTCCACCATATTCTGAGTTTTGGTGTAAGTATTTTACATAAGAGATTGTACGTTACCGTGTTATTAATTCAAGTTATGCACATTTAAAATTCAGTTGCATTAATTATGCTTTATATAATACAAATGGCAATATTTAACATTCATAATGCACTAATTCTCGAAAGAAGTGTAACCACAATGCTTATATATATATATATATATATATATATATATATATATATATATATATATATATATATATATATATGTATTTATTTATTTCGTTACAACTCACCTTCTGGCACGCAAAATATTTGGAATAATGTTTACTAGATACGTAATTTTTAAGTTTCCTAACAAGCCAGGTAAAATGACTTTTTACTATTTGAATGATGTTTCTACTTATCTTTAAAGGAATATTTAAAAAAATTAAGTGTCAATAAAATTACCTAAAGAAATTATAACTAAGTGAATGTCCGTGTGGCATCCTCGCTGGGTATTCTATGACTTTGTCTAGTCGTTTTTCATATGTTTGAATTGACTAATAATTTTCTATGAATTGGCTGTTGAGTTGTGTGTGAATCTGGCACATATATCATTGGTTTGGTGTAGTGTAATTTTTACAAGGATAGCTGCTAAAATTTGTGTCAAGTAACTTATATTACATTATTCCAACAATTGATGGCTTGAAGTGCACGCCCCCCCTGACATCACCGCAGGGGAAAAGTATTGTGGGAAACAAAGCTTGTTTACAAACATGCTGATTTGTTAGTTGGTAATTGCAGGAAGCAAACATGTTGCGCATTCATAGATTTGCACGCAAGGGTAAAAAATACTAGTTTCAATATCATGGAGAGGCCTGACTGCTGCATGGCTAGCCGAGCTGAAGTATAGGGAAACCCATGTAAATGAAATTAAGTTTTTCTCGTCTACAATAAAAGATAAAAAATTGAAATAAAAAGCAAATTGTTGGCCATGGAGAGATGTATTTGCTTGCGGCTTCATATTTTTCATTACCTTTTTTGATAATTTTTTTTTTTGTAACGGAACTATTTGAACTGCAATAAAAAACAGGCTGTGTATGTTGTGTAAAAATTGACACCGCAGAAATATGCCAAATATATTTCTGATCAGAAATGTCCGCGGGGGTATATGTCTATCACTTATATGAAAGCTGTAAAACGTAATATTTTATTGAAAATTTTTCGTCAGGGGCAACTAGTCCATCAAGTGCGCGGGGACGGAGGGGAAGAAGCGCGAGCGGAGTGGTGTGTTGGGTGGGGGGTGGGGGGGGGTGACTGACAGCTAGCTGGACAATGGACTCCAGGACAGCTCGCTCCTTGCAGGGGATTAGTAACCACCTGCTGAGAGTGTCTCCCAGTCAGGAACGAGTTTTGTGTCTCTTCCAAGCGAGAAGTCATCGTGTTCAGATCACGTCTGTGTTAGAAATTGTTTTCTCTGCACAGTTTAGCAACTACATATAATTTTACAAAAATATGAAGACGCAAAAAAAAAAAACGCATGTGTAACATCATTCCCCATAAAAATAACTGCATATTTTCCAAGTGTTTATTAAATTCTTTATTCGCGCTGCTGTTACTAAGAATGATATTAATTATTTCATTATGTATTAATTAATTTAGTTATTCATTCGTTTAGTTGAAGCAAACTATTATATTTATTTAATTTATTTCAGTAAACCATTGATTATTTATTTAGATACTTTTGTATTTATCCATCCCGATGTATGTCAACTGTAGGCGGTGGAGTGTGCCCGACGCCTCCATTTCCATTATAACTTTGGGATATTATTTAATTTATAATTGGCAATTTTTAATTATTTTATTTATTTAATAATTAATAGCGGTTTTTTATTTATTTAAATATGTATTTATCCTGGCGTATGTCAACTGTACGTTGTGCAGATATGCAATAAAGATCATCGCTGATTGTTCATTTAACCCACTATCATTCTTACAATCAGCGATAAGAATGATGTTCAAAAATTAAACCTAAAAAATCAAACTGTTGGTCATACCTTTAAGCCATTGACATTGTTTACAACAGGTTACAAATGTGTTTCAAGAGGCTGCAACGAATGAAATGAAAAAGGCAGCACAAGAGGAGGCTGAACTAGCTCGTAGAGTTGGCGACGTAAGCAAGGGCGGTTTCCCGTTAGTAACTTTAGTTGCAGATTGTACATGGGGGAAGAGATCGTAAAAATACCAGTACAATTCTCTTTCTGGAACAGTAAGTAATCTTAATTGTAACTGTAATATATATTTAATAGTAATTTAAATCACTTAAACGTATATATAACTCAACCATAGAGTACGATTTTCTTATAAACTACAAAACCAATATTAAATTATTTGGCACCAAATATGTCTCATAGTAAAATTATATCGGCGAATAATTGAATAATAAACATAACGGTATATCAGATTTTATAGTTAATAACATTTAAAGGCAGTATTTCAGTCAGCACACCCTAACAAAGTAAATGTTTTAGGCAATGTCTTGAACGGTTGTGAAAATAGAAAACATTTCAGTGTTGCGTTATTTTGCAGCATATCTGTACACTTTATTTTCGTATTTGCTGTTTTAGGACATGGCAGTTTTAAAATTGCTGGTTGTAGTGCAAGCAGCTATTGGACTTCGACTGACTGATATGACCCAATCACAAATTGCAGGCAGCAGTTGATAGTTGGTGATGTCAATGTTAGTCACAATTGGTAGTTAGTAATGCAGGTATCGTTATTGCTGTTAATATTTTCAATGATGTAAAAATATTGTGTACAGTTCTGCGAGTTCAGCTTTATATGAAATCCAAAAAGTTTTAGTCATCATGAATGGTTTCCGTACGTCATTTGTAAATGCAATAATGAGGGTGAACCAAGCCACTTTTTTGTTACGTATTAACATACACTTTAGAATAGTATTCGGGAATCTTTTGATTCGGTTTCTGTCGATCACATACTATACTTTATTTCGGCTGAGTACAGTAATTCTCAGGTAACCTTTTTTTTCTTTCTTTTTTTTTTTTTTTATTACAAAAATGGCTTTATAGGACGACAACAACAACGCGCGCAAAGCGTGCAGATGAAATATTTTCACGGTAAATTACGTTTGTACATATGTGCATGCACAAAAAAAATTATCTAAATTAATTCTAATTGGTTGCGGCGTTGCGGTCACTTACTGGTAGTTATGTCCAGTGGCCAGAGAAGTTGAAGTTCGTATACTTTTCCTACAATCTGCCAACTACCGCAACTGCTAGTAGTTGTTGATATCACGAAAAACAGTTCAGCAATCAGAGCTCGCCAGTAGCCATATCAAATCTACCAAGACTTCTCTGGAGCTCTCTTCCGTTTTTCGCATATATGTAGGCCTACTAATTTTGCAGGCTACTATAGTTATTTATCTACTTTTTACTATTTTTATAGTATGTGCTGCTTAATGAACTTTACTTTTATACTTAAGACCACATATTCCTAATTATTCAGTTTTTTATAAATTGATTTATTAAAACATAAAGGTATCAGATATCGTAAAACCTAATAATAGTAATGTCGAAAATAATTTTTACTGTATACACTTATATTTTTTTCAAAACAAAACCTTTCATTATTTTGGCAAATTATTAGTCATAGTAAATGTCATTAAGTCATATAAATATAGAAAACTATATAAATTTACGCCTTGGAAAAAAAAATTAGAGTACGTAGTGAGAACTATTTTCAACGTTTGTATAGTTTGAATTTACGATACATACTTCCTTTCAGTATTTAAATATAACTCGCAAAATCAAGTGCAAGCTAATTAATAGGATCGCAGAATTTTCACCACCGGTAAACAGTTCCTAAATATTTCTGTTGCAATGGCTTTGTTACTTCTTCTATGTAAACATCCTCCACAGTGCATGGGTTGTTCAGAAGGGGACAAATAAAAGGTGTCTTGAATCTTGTCCGGCTCTATGTTCGGTACCTGCTTAAAGTTGCATTGTAGGTATATTACTTAAATTTTGCCTGCCAACTTACGATCAAAAAACACGTTACATTTTTTATGACTATGAATGTTTTTCCAGCCCTCTGACAGTTTTAGGAATGTTTGGTGGAATTTTTAATAATGTAGACATGGTCACACACAGCTCTGTTATAGTAAGAATATGTTTTTTTATTATAAAATTAAGGTAAGTCGAGGGAGATGCCGGTATACAATTTGTCTACGTTGTGTTAAGTATTATTCGAACAATTTTTAAATAAACTTATAACTCATTACTGACTTACACGAATGACAAATGACAAAAAAAAATATCCTATCTTGATACTTTTATGCACATTAATTCAAACACAACTTCAAACTTTCTTAAGTATGGAATCTTACTCCGACTCTACTTACATGTTTTTAAACGTTTATTTTGATTGCATATATTGACAGCGCAGAAGTCAGCGTGCAGTTATTGCTTACAACGCAAAACATGACTTGCACAGAGTCGTCCACAAAACAAAGACAAATAAAAGTCCAGGTGTTTCACAAATAAATTTGTTAGCCAAATAGAAATAAATTCGAAACCATCATGGCTGTCAGGAAACAAACCTAGAGTCAAGATAAAACTTGCGTACACGAGTACAGAACAAGATGAGCATTATGGACCCGTTGCAGCGCAACTGATGCCTGATATTACAGATGATGAGATGAATGTATCAAGAGAACACTATGTTAAGAAGTTGAAAAAAGAGTGTACAGAGGAATTTGTAAAAAAAGTTGAAGTAAATACAAGAAACCAGTCTTCCTTCTCAGAAATGTGGCGGTATCAACGATAACTGCTTCCTATTTTGGGAAAATTTGCAAGATGAGAGCGTCTACTTCCTGTTCATCAGTTGTAGAATCAATTCGTTACCATACATTCTATGGGAATGAGGATACTCGATGGGATATCGAAAATGAGTCAGTTGCAGTAAAATCTGTCAGTGAAATCCTTGGACTCAAAGTTGATAAATGCGGATTATTTATCAGTACAGAGTATACTTATTTAGGAGCCTCTCCAGATGGCCTCATAGCCGACCGTGCCATAGTAGAAATCAAATGCCCTGCTTCAATCAAAAGTATGTCGCCGGAGGAAGCACATGCAGCTGGTACGGCTAAACTTTTACGCCACAAAGATGGAACTCTGATACTTAAAGAAAGCCACGCCTTCTTTTATCAAATCCAAGGCCAATCAATTATAACGGGAAGATACTTGTGCTACTTTGCTGCATGGACACCAAAAGGCAAAAGAGAATTTTTGTCATATAAAAAAATTATAGGATATACTGTAGTAATTCAATAATGAAAACCGTAATAATATAACACGACTATGTAGAGTTGACTAGATATGTTGAAAACTTACCATGCAACATCCAAAATTGTCAACGTTTAATCAATGCCATGAAATTATAATGAGTTTGGCCGAACATAACTTGTAAGGTATAATTAAACGTTTCTCAGTTTACAAGTACTACATCACTTTTATGACATAGAGTGACTAAATTATAAGGAGCTTGTAAAATACTGTATTGCGGTAAAAACTGAAAATTCAACATGTCGAAAAAATTTTGGAATATTATTTTAAACACATATTTGTCAAAACCTAAAAGATATCTTAAACGATCTATAATAATTATAATTCGACAAAAATGAAACACATTTGAAAATCCATACGACTTTGTACTTTTTGTCGTAAATTGCTGTTATGTTTACGGAGTAGCTCATTTGTATTATTTCCAGTAGATAATTATTGGTTATCTCAACGGAAAGAAAATATTTTTGTTGATTTAAACAACAGCGTAATAAATGTATGTGCAAATATATCTTGCTTATAGTTGTTCATGTTACGGTCACTTTAACAGGTATTCTGATCGACGAGGTGAAAAAAAAAACACTAACTTTTGGTTGACAGAAACGCTTCCGAAATTACACAAATTTTACATGGACTTTTTGTTTCCCGAGATCATTGACTCAAGACGAGCTCGTGGTCTGAACATCAAAGAACCATCATCTGTTCAATAAGCAAGGAAACACTTGATGTTTAAAAAAAGACGAAAAATTAGTGTTTAATATGTTTAAAATCGCAATGTGTGGAAATGTTTATTTTGCTTTTACTTCAATATGTAATTTTTTAAGACCCTTAACTGAGAACCAAGGATTAAAGTTGCGCTGTAATTCTCATTTCGTTATTTTATTTTCTTCACGTTCACTGAACAGTTGCTGAATGAGATTTACTGCGACAGTTTTGACTTTACACTTTATGTACCAAAGGCATTATTTGATTTTTTTTATATTACATATTGTTCTTTGAATTCTAATTACTAACATTACATTTCTAGACAAGTGAACTAAAATTCCGTATGTTACGTCTTTTGTATTTTTATTTGTAAATCTGGGCAATAGAAGCTGAATTCATCCGTCTTTGCTTACGTTTATCGTTGAAAAATTTAGCCGCTAAATGAGTAAAGATAATTTTTTAGCGAGATATGTCTCAGTGTCAAAAATATCCCTTTTCCTTTCTTCTGGCACCGAATATAGTTTTATTTTAGCTAGCCACGCAGCAATACAGCAACCACTTGGCAGGTTAACCGACCGGATTGAAGAGGCGCTTCTTCCGCGGACTCTGCAGGTAATAGACTGGGGATTACCGGTACAGCGCATTAGCGAACGTCACTCACGGTGGGTTGTATGGATGGGGAGTGGAGGGGAAATGGCTTGACTCTGCTTTTGCCTATAAACTTTTAAGTATGCAACTTGTCGTACTTCGGTGCGTTTATATAGTATCCAGTGGATATCCTCAATATCCGGGAAGGATATCCTATAGTTGTCCATAGGATATCCTTGTGCTCTGTGGGCTGTGGTACTACAACATCAGTGATCTTCAAAGCTACGGATGGGACACAGGCATAGCTGTCTGGTAAAAAGTGATTTAAGTCTCCAGAAGGTGAAATTGCAATAGGTGGTTGGCTCTTTCCAGGTTCCGTATTTGTAGGTGTCTAGAAAAGATTGATTCCTGTCCCATTGAACAAGGACAATGTTGTAGTTGAGATTGGGTTGTGGTTTAGATTGTCTAATGCACCAACAGTAAACAACCCTTTATGGAGACCAATGGGAGAAACCACTCCATTTTCTTCAGAGCATTTACAAGACGAATTGCCAGTCAAGTCTTCAATCTTTAGAATCCTTTCATATGAAATACAAATGCCCATGTGACATAACTTCTGGATGAGTTTCTTACTTATGGTAGTTGCATGAACCTTGATGCCAACATATATCGGGAAGGGTTGTTCACATTCCTTATTACTGTCATGTCTTCAGATCAGTACGGGGCTTTATTTTCTTTGAGTTGTAAATTATACACTAGCCAATGGTTAAGCATGCTTGAGTCACGTTTGTTTTGGTTTTGCAAGTTTGTACTATTCAATATAATAGAAACTAGCAACTTAAGACTTACAGGCAATGAGCTTTCTTGGCATTGTGTTGAGAAGCAGCCGCTAAATTTGAAACCCTGGTGATTCGTGACATCTTTTCTGATAACCACTGCCGCTTTGGCCAGGACAACAGCATCTTCTGAGAAGTCTCGAATCTTCAGAGCTTCCCTCTGCTTTTTTCTTGTACCTTCATTGTTTACGATTACAGTATGTCTCCCATCAAATTGCTCTTGGGCTTCTGGGAAATGATCTAACAATTGATTCTTCTGTCTTATCTTGTTGATTTGTTTCTTGATGCTCAGTTCCTCTAGACGATTTACATACATAGAGTGGATCTCAGATACTTTTAAAAGGAGAATACTAGACTTGACTGACACGCTGGTAAGTTCTACACTCACTCATTTTCTCATCTCTGTTTTCTTCTTTTCGGCTTTCCTCACGAATGAGGCATCTTTGGCAATTTATAGGGCTGGACAAAACCTTCAAAATGGTAATTTTCCTCCACTGCTATAAGATCTCCTAGAATTATTTTTGTCATGAGGTGTGGGTCATGGATCTAATATTGCTGTCGGTATCGGATGTTAAAACTTCATTGAGGAGACCTTCATATTTGCCATTTTAACAAAACAAGCAGCATTGAATGTCCAATGCTACTCGTTTACTATGACATTTCTGTTGATAAACACTGGTTTGTTTTCTCAAATGCTACTTACATAAGAATAAAATAAACAGTGGCTTACATCAGCCACACGTAATCACAAATCCCACATTTTATGGTTTATTCCGCAGTGATGTCTGGAAAACAAAGACTCAAGTGTGAAATTTTGTCGTATTTGTCAGCATTTGATTTTCAGTGCTGTAATTGGAAATTTTTAAAAATTCCAGAGGGCTCCTGGGCTAACATTTATTAGCAAACTCTAAAGTACCTTCATATCAGATTTGGTACTTTTATCCGCCAGGTCATGGTAATTTCGTTAAGCCACTCCAATAAAAGGCGTTGGGCGGTTCCAACTATCTGTTAGCAAAAGTCCACTGCATGGTAGAGCGTGATATCTCCCCATGTCCATGGGGATTGGGCGCCAGAATGGCCTTATGACTAAGAGACGCTGTTAACAAACAAAAGCACACACACACACACATACACACACACACACACACACACACACACATATATATATATATATATATATATATATATATATATCACTAGCCTGTAAATTATTGTACACATTTGATCTATTGCTTTAAATCCTGGCAGGAGAGAGCATGTAAATTAGTGTATAGTATTTTAGGATTACAATTGAAGTGTGACCTGCCCGTAATTTAAAGAGTAACATTACATAAATTCACTGGAAATATTTTAATGGGATCTTGTGACCCATGTGTGTGCATGATCATTTCACAAATACAAATTGAAGATAGTGTTTGGGAAGAATAACATACGTCACAAATTATTACTTAAGTTGTAATTCCCGATCTGAATTTTTTCAACTATAGTTTGGCAAAATTATCAAGCTTGACTTAGGTAATTCTGTGCTGCTACTCTCTCGGGAATAATTTTTTGAGTGATTCCATCCTTATGCAACTAACAAAAGTTAAGTGGAGCTGACTTACGTGATTTTGCCTGAACCTAGTTTTGACATGTATTTCATGTATGAGTGAAAAAAACATTTCTATTATTTTTATTTATGTGCTTTTTCCCGTCGACCCTAGATTTATATACTTCATTGTAATAAGATTTATTTTTTCCTTGTTGTCATTTGTTGTACCTGGAATATTTTCTAGTTACTTTGTTATTGGAAATTTTATATTGTTCTATTGTATTATCAATTAAGGGCATTATTTATATAATAAATTGAGAAGGTTTTGCCCTCATTAATAAACGAAAAAACCGTAATGCTATATTTAAATTTCTTTTGAAATTTAGTTCTAGCACTCCTATAGCAACCCTTGCATCTGCAAAAACTTGTTTACCTTTTCCTTATTTTGTATTGTGAACCCTAGGATTCAGGGTTACAATGCATCAGTCTCACTCGTGTTCCTAGAACCTGTGTGTCCTTACCTGATGACGGGAACAGATTCCAGTCCCTGGAACGTCGTTCTTCTGTTTCGAAAACTGCTGTGTTTTGTTCGTCTCAACAATGTGTCTAATGTTGTTTTTCTGTTCGTGTCTGATAAACTACTGTGTTTTGTTTCGCCTCATCATTGTTTCGTAATTTTATTTTGTGGTTCATATATTTTATCTGACCCTTTGGCAAAGCATGCCTCAAGCCTGTGCTGCCTGCTTGGGTGGTGTCTGGGTTTTTAATTTTTATTTTCTTATTTATTTGGCCTTGGTTTTATTTGACACGATTCCATATACGAAATTTTATGTTGTGTATGTATCCTGTTAGCTAAATCATTGCCTACTCTGCTTATTTAAATATTTCTATTCTCTTTATTTTTTGTGACAGACATCTTTACCGCGATGGAGTACGTTCAAGAAACTAAATCTAGTTACGCACTCACATCGCGCATCTCATTCGAAGATCATATTACAAGTGGTGGTTTCAGTCACAAAGGGGTCAATAATAGCATTGGTAGACAGGCTACTGTCCAGACCTATATTTATAAGATGGTGACAACGGTCTATGAACTCTAGTCTCGTCCTCCGTAGGGTAAGCATCGCTCTCTTGCGGCGCTGCGCACTGGGATTTGCCGCGCCTATAAGCAACGAAGGCGTGCAGCTCGTGAAGGGTGATGTGCTCATGTGGATGGGAAGGCAGCGACCATCTTCTATAGAGCGCGTCCCATGGGTGGCGGTTATGGGAGCACCATGCTGTGGTGTTGCTGGGAATATTCAAATACCAGCTCGTGGACCAACTGGCCAGCCCTTGCACTGTCGGGGCGTCGGTATGGCAGGCTGTGACTCGTAAGAAGACTGGCAAGTGACTGGAAGCTGTCTTACGGCGAAGGTTGGCGGAGGACCGAGGTGCTGCAAAAATGCGAAGTGAAACGAACTGCCCTCTGGAACTTGCAGACAGTGGAGAGCTGCTTGCGTGGTGAACTGGAATGCGTCGGAATTTGGGTGTCGAGGTGGCTAAGTCATTGTCAGGGCCCTGCCTGGCTAGCAGTGGTAGCTTCGGAATGGCGCGCCTTAAACCAGCCCGAAGATTTTTGAGGCTGTATAGGGATTGGGACCCCTTTCCTCCACCCTGACATGAAAGGTAAAGCTGGCAAAACTGAAGAAGGAAGACAGCGACAGCGGAAAGACGAGTCACTCAGCCTGGGGTGGCCTCTGGCTATGGCCGACAAACAAAAAATTTTCTCCTGTTCTGACACTGCAGAGCGTGAGCTTGCTTGCGCTCGGAAGTGTGAGCGATGGCCGCTAGGAGCGCTCAGGCTCCTAGCACAAAGCTCTCTGAGCAGCGCCCTCTTCTCATTGGCTGTGGCCGCCAGCTAATGAGACATCATATATTCCTGCTACACATCTTTCCTTGCAAATACGGAAACGAATTGTTAACTAAATAGCCTACTTTCTCCATGTCCTAACATTTATTATTGTGGTTAATTCACTGCGCGTCCTGTCGCGCAGCTATTTCCAGTACCCTACTCTATTTGTACTGGTTTTTCTGTGCTCTTATCTATCTCTTGCTCTCTTCGGGGGTGAGTGCATAGTCACAATCGCAGCCATGCCTCGAGACAACCCTGCTCAGCCCACGAGGCCCGCGACCTCCAAATACCTTGCATGTTAGCTAATGCATATAAGGCTCTGCCTTGAGATGCACTCAATCCCTCCTTGCATTATAATTAGCTACTAATGCATGCCTGAGTACCCAGAGACTGAGGTGGGTTGGCTGGCGTAGTGAGATATGGGGACTCGCCAGATAAAAAAAAATCTGTCTATGAAGGAGAGGTCTTGACACAGCATTATGTTCTTCTTAAATAGAAAGTGACTCCATTGTCGCTGGTAGTTCTGCAAACAGCCGAGCGCTAGTAACCTTTTAGTAGAAGATTCACCTTGTTTACCTCTGGCGGTGTTACAGTTTTAACAATTATTTATATAAAAATTATGTGAATATGGGAAGCTGATATTGTAGACACCTATTTTTTTCGTAACCGTGTCATTGGGATGTATGTGGAACTGTTTATATAAGTCGTTTGATAAAAATTAGAATGTAATGTTTTAGAACAGTAGTGTACATTATTATTTTATGATATTCATTTACATAATTTTAACGATGCAAAGTCGTTGTGATACTCCCGACTCAAAAGATAAGTTATCGTTTTCAATGTGCCAAAAATTACATTGATCAGGCTACTGTTGTTGCAGAAGGCAATTGTTTTAGTGACCTCATTAGGTCAATCTTGTAATTAATGAGTACATCGTTAGTGTGCAAAGCAACATATACTATAGCTTCATCAGATTAGCATAATTTGTCAATACACAATTCAAGACACAGACTAACTATTGTCATCCTTGGCAGTGTACATCTCTGTATGGTCTTAAACAAGCACCAAAGTGCTGGAATGACACATTTAATAATGTTGTTTTAAAACTAGGTTTTGAAAGGTCTAAAAATTATTGTTGTTTGTATACTTTAAAGACTGAAGGTGAAGTACTGTATTTGCTGCTCTATGTTGATTATATTATTCTAGCTAGCCCGAGTATGGGTCTTATAAAAAGTGTTAAAACTCAGTTAGCATCAATTTTTGAGATAAAAGACAAAGGAAAACTAAAACATTTTCTTGGTTTAGAGATATATGTCATGACAGAGAGAACAAAATTTTGAAAATAAATCAAGCCAAGTATACTCAAGGTATGTTGAAAAAATTCAGATGTGAGACATGTATGCCATCACCAATACCAATTGAATGTAAATTAAATTTAAGACCAGGTACAAACAAAAGTGAGATAACAGTGAAACCTTTCAGAGAATTAATAGTTTGCCTGATGTATTTGTTGCTGGGTACAAGGCCAGACATATGTTTTGCTGTTAATTATTTCAGTAGGACACAGGATAAAGCACATGAAGATGCATGGTATCAACTTAAAAAGGTTTTAAGGTACTTGAAGGGAACCATGGAAGTGGGATTGGTGAACAGAGGAAACAGTTCTTCTGAACTTACTTGTTTTGTTGATGCAGATTGGGCAGGAGATGAAACCGATAGGAAGTCAGTTTCAGTTTTTGTGTAAAGTATATGGTGATGTAATACCTTGGGTGACAAGAAAACAAAACTGTGTAGCCTTTTCAACAACCGAGGCAGAACTCATAGCACTAAGTATGGCAGTTTGTGAGTGTTTGTGGTTGAAAAAATTGTTATGTGCTTTAACAGTTAAAGTAGATAAGGTTGTAATGTACGAAGATAATCAAGGTTGTAGTGCTGGAATTAGGAATCCTGAAAATATCCGAAGGGTAAAACACATTGATTTAAAGTATCGTTTTGTAAGTGAAAATGTTAAGAAAGGTGTAATAGATGTGCAGTATGTTGAAAGTGTGTGTAAGCAGGCTGACATGCTAACAAAGGGATTGACCGGACATGTGTTTGAAAGGAACTGTAAAGAAATCGGATTACAGACTTCAGGCGAAGGAGGGTGTTAAGATATTTCACCAAAAGTACATCATTGGGTAATTTATGTTACCTATGTGAACTTCCTGTTCCGTATATATATATGTTTTTCAACAGGCATGGTAAGAATTATGAATTGTATTTTATCGAAGCACATCGTAGTATATTTTGGATGTATATGAATTGAAAGTTAAATGTAAACGATGTTGAATAAACAATGTATAAGGAAGGTGTAGTTCAGAGTTTTCACTAGCATATGAACTCAACAAGTAGAACTTTCACTTTCATTTGTACTAATCACATGCATGTATTTTTGGTTGCGACACACAACAACAAAGTGATTATATTTCAGACATTTCGAGCACTTTCTTCCATAGGCTGGATATTGCCGAGGAGGATGTTTTCTTCCACATATACGACAGTTTGATGCACTGGTGGCATATTTTCGCCGTTCATGACTTACTTTAATTGCTTGTTCCTGTTGTGTTGCTTTTGAAGCCATCTTGCTTGAAGCCAGATTTACCTCGCCACAGTATATGTATGGGTGTTGTTGCTTCGTCTGCTGCATGTGTTTGCTCCTTTGTCTTACCACCTTGTTGCATTTCTGTTGCTTGTTGCCTGCTTCATTCTGCTGCCCGGCAATATAGTATTCTTGCTGAAGTGTGGAGTCTTCTAATCTGAGTAGACTCTCCCTTAGCATTGTGCTGCATATTCCTACCAATGGTTCTGTCCCGAACCAATGATTCTTCTAAATTGCCGAATTAAAATGAACACTGTATGTCTGCACCACATGAACATTTTTTGCAATATTATGTGTCAAACAATCAGATAATTGCAGATTCTCCACTACGGCAAACATGTTCTTTTGTTTACAAAATCACAGATAGCGACCATATTTGCACTAAACTGCAGAACCGTCTCGAGAGACTGTGCGGCAAAACTGCTCCCGGTGTGCACCCATCCAGTGCAACTCTCAATGAGAATACGTAAATCCGAATGCTCCCAATGGGAGGTCTGGTAACTGGTACACACAGCACCAGGCTAGTGCGCACAGGGAGGATTCGGGTGCAGTAACTGGAATATGCTAACAATAACACCAGTCGAGTGAAGTCTAATAGCTTAAGAAGTCGAACGATTTCTAGCATAAGGCTCCTGATGGTGAAAGTTAAAATAGCTCGGTTATGGTCTAGCATCTTCGAAAAGTTTAATGTTGGTAAAAGGTCATTTTTCATTTCATATTTTTATTTGTTTTATTTAGATCACAGAACCGAAAAGAATGCGAGAAAGGCTTTGAAAGGAAAACAATTAGTGTATTACTCTACGACTCTCGAAATACTGTATCTATTCTATATATAGGTTCATACTTGATGCACATTTACATTTAAACTCAGACACGTGACTTTGACATAGACTGTTTTGTTTTGTTTATGGTGTCTCTTAGCCGTGAGGGCCATAGCAGTGCCTGGCCCCATGAGCATAGTGAGACATCATGCTCTACCATGCAGTGGACTTCAGCTAACAGACAGTTAGGACCACCCAGTCCCTTGGCAGAACACTGAACTGCGCTTCCGACAATCTTCCACAGGGGTAGCATAGGCTAGCGAGAGAGCCCAGGGCCACCCATCCCAGGAACTCGCCCACTTTTATGACTCCGGCTGAGATCCTCAACTCAGCTGCTTCTTGGTTTGAGTCGGGGCCTATGTAATCTCTAACAGACTCACCAGGCCTACTTCCGGGCACTTCAGTAGCCAACACTTCAACCTGTCACACAGGAGATGTCGTCTCCAGGTCTGCCCAGCATGTGAACAACCACCACCACTATGTGTCCAACCCCACCATACACGGGAGAAAAACTCACCATGGGGCTATCTTGTTGCCTGTAGTACTACCTAATTGCATGGCAATAATGGGTTTCTAGCCCGACCATCAGAATACTACAGGAACGAACAGGGTGTTCCTTACTCCATAACACCCACTGGGTTGGGGGGCACGCTTACAGCATTATGCCCTGTCGTGTGTCATTTTTTCCCTGCCCATCAACAGGTTCGTCCATTACTATTACCCAAGTCTCTTCACTCCAAGACCCGGGCTTTTGGGTCCCAATAGTCTGAGCACTAGGTAGCCTAACACCCCACCTAGAGGTTTCTCCTTGGTACCATCTGTCGGAGAATCCATCAAGGCAGATACACCTTTCCTTGCTCTGAGGAGCAAGGATACATAGGGCACGCATGCCTGAGCCTGCAATGGTTCTAAGATCCCGTGGCGCCATGAGGAGGCTGCAGGTTGACTTGGGTGTGAGAGGCTATAGTGCTGCCGAGGAACTCATCCCGTGTTTAGTACCCACCAATACTCACGAACCCCGGAACATCAGCATTCAGCACCCCTGATGGAGTTGTCGAGGATTACTCCCTTTGGATACTAAAGCATGGCACCGCTCCAACACCTCAAACAGGGAGACCGCTCGAATCGCTCTCGGAAACCCGAGGTGAGACCACATCTTAACGTACGACCACAGGATAAACAATTATATCAGAAGCGAACTTTACAGACTTTTCGCAAACTGGACCGTCTGCTTGTTTACGTTGGGCACTAAGTTGTAATTGTGTTTGTGCGGCTTGTGCATGCCTGGCGAAAGTGTATTTTTGCATATTATTGCGGCCTTGTATTCACTTTGTTTAGTCATATTATCGTTTGCTTTCGAAGGCATGTGTACTTTGCTGGCTACAAGTATTTATGTATGTTTTTAAGCTCTTTTCCTTGAAAAATGGATAAAAACATGTCTTGCTATGCTACCTATTGTTCAGCACTTAATTGTTCTGAGACATGATTAGATTGTATGTAATATCAGTGACCATAATGCCCTATGGTTAGAACTAGTCACTAATATAACTTCAACCCGCAATATATCCAATATATTCTCTACCTTTAATGACAAAAATGTGCAACCAAAGACTAAGGTATATAACTTTAATAAGCTAAAGGACTACCATAAGTCTAATGCTTTAATACTACAAGAAGGTGATGTCTACAGACAATATGATAGGTTAGAAAAATTTATAAACTTTCAGGTTAGAAATAGCTGCTAAAAAAAAAAAAGAATGGTAAACCAAATATGTGCGGCAATAAAAACGAGAATGTATCATGGGTAAAAAACCATTTCTTAATGCTTGTGAAACGAAAAAAAAAAATACTATCTGGAAAAACTTAATAATTTACCAAAAACCCCTCTGTATTGGAGGAGTATCACCATTGCAACAAATTAGTCAACTATATGAGAAAGAAACTTAAAAATGATTATTACAATTACAAAATCGCTAACAGTCTCCATAATCCTAAAAAAAAAAAAAAAGTGGATTACAATAAGAGAAATATTGCACAATACTACACCCCAAAACAGTATAACCACAACTGAAACATTAGTACTGAATAATAAAGAAATAACAGGTCACCAAAACATTAGTAATAGATTTACCGAGTACTTGTCAATGATTGCTATGTAACAAAATAAAGCTATTTTATTGAATGTCACAAAATATATTAGGTACCCACCTTAGTTAATGAAAGTATCGAAGAAAGGTCCTTTTTATTTAGACCTGTCACTGTAAACAATGTTAAACTTATTATAAAAAATCTAAAAGGAAAAGTCAACCGTACTAAATGTAACATCAATAGCAAAATCATAAAGAATTGTGCTGATGAACTGGCACCCTACCTGACAGATATATTCAATCTCCACTCTGTGAGGGTAAGGTACCTAATAAACTCAAAACAGCTAAGGTAATACCGGTACACAAATCAGGAGACAAGCAAATACCAGGAAACTACTGGTCCATCTCTATCCTTCCGGTGATTTCAAAAATTTCAGAAACAGTAGTGAAAAAACAGCTAATTGGATATCTTAATAAAATATAATATTTTTACAAACAGCAATACTGCTTTAGGGAACAATCAAGCGCGATTGACGAGGGGGTAGACCTCATCTCATATTTACAGGAATCTCTGGAAAAAGGTATGGTAACTCTAGGGCTATTAATTGACATAAATAAGCCTTTGTCACTGTGAACCATTCTATTCTACATAAAAAATTAGAAAAAGCAGAAATTCGTGGCCTTTCGCTAAAATGGTTTACCGATTACCTGACTAACAGGCAGCAATATGTCCAGTACGGACTTAACTCGAGCGACTTCACACAGGTATCGTGTGGGGTACCACAAGGTTCTATATTGGAGCCAATATTGTTCCTATTATATGTGAATGACATAAGCAATTGCAAACTGAATGGAAAAATCTTACTCTTTGCAGATGATGCCAGTATTTTTTACTCAGGCAAGGATAAAAAAAAAACTCTTAGAATTAATGCAACAAGATTTCATGGTCCTAACACAATGGTTCAAATAAAATTTGCTAACCATTAATGAATCAAAAACAAATTATTTGATCATTCAGAAACCCAGCTTAAGTGTTGTAACAAATAAAGACATTATTGCAAATAATAGAGTGATTTAAAAAGTTGATCAAGCCTAGGCTTACACCTAAACCCACATCTAACTTGGGAAAACGTGTTGAACACATCAAGAAGAAAATTATACTCATTACAGTTATTCTGGGACGAATGAGAGATAAACTACCACGAGAACAGCTTAGAAATGTTTATAATGCATTAATAAATTTACACCTTAGCTCCTGAACATTGTGTGGGGTAGCTGCAATAAGAAATTAGGTAATTCATGAAATGGAAATAATACCAAAAAGAGCCTTAAAGATAATAAATGGATATATCCCCCTCCCACACCCGGTTCAATACTAAAGACCTGTTTACCAATACCAACGTTGAGCCACTAAAAGTGATGCTTAGGATATCTGCAGCAATAAACATGTTCATAGTGATCAATCACTTGAATATAAGCAATATAGATCTAACTCTGCTGAAACATCAGAACAACTACTGCACTCGAAGTACATAAAATGTACAAAAATATATACAATCAACGACAAGATATGGTATCAATAGTATTAAACATAGAGTAATAAATGTATACAATTCCTTACCAAATTCAATTAAATTAATACCTTCTGTACACAAATTTGCAGCACAAACAAAGAAATTTTTCTGTAAACAAAATTACATGTTGCTGTTAAACTAATGATCTTGTGTAAGAGAATTGTGAACTGTAAATGTGCTGCACGTAGTATTTGGAATCTAATACATAGTATGAAATGTTAAATATTCTATACAGGCTATTATTCAATTGAGTGCAATGTATTGTAAAGATCGTGCATTTCCAAATAAACATGTAGGCCATTTAGGGTAAAATTTCAATCCGGATTGAAGCTGGAGTGGACTGAGGAATCCAGATTGAAATTTTACTATAAACACTTTATTGTGGACTGAAGTAGGAGTGAAGCGAGATAATCCACTCCACTTGTTGAGGTGTACTAGAGTGAAGAATCCAGATTGAGATTTTACTGTATACACAGACTGGACTGAAAAGAAAATGTGCAGGACAGAGTTGCCGCCATATTGTGTTGTTACGTGTTGTGGTTAGGTTAAAAGAACAGTGAACACATTATAAATTTAACAGAAAGCTGTAAAAGCAGGTATTTGTAATGTTAAACTGCTCTTTATAAAGCAAACGGAACAAGACAAGCGGTGCATCTCATGAAGAAAAACCTTATTTGGAGCAACTATTATTTTTCGCTTGTCATCTGTTTTCCGCTTCGTACTGTTGCCGATAGACAGCATTATTATGTTTTTAGTCACCGAGAATGTCGTACTTTTTAGCGCTGTAATCCGGGCGGTTGGACTCAAACTCCCCCCCACTTTTTTCCATTGTTAAATTTATAAAGTAAATAAAGATTGTTGGAGCCTTTTCTTAAATTTGTGAGCGAAGGAAGTATTTCATAAAGTGATAAAAATACATTTTGATAAATTGTTTATCTTAGTGGAACTGAAGTGGGCGGAGTTTGAGTCCGACCGCCCTAACTGAAGCGCCAATAAAACACAATATGCTCGGTAATTTTGTGAACTGCAGCCAAACAACAAGGAGGTCAAGTTTTCAGGCAAGTGTCCAGACCTGTTCTTCTACGGCCGTGCCTAAACGTAGTAATGGAGAACATCACTAATCTAAGTTAAGTCAAAAATACAGCTAGACTGACACTTTATTACTAGCACAAATTACTTATCTATTTTCTATTGTAACACTGTATGTTTTAGGATGAAGTCCCAACAAAGCTGGGATATTACCATTAAACTAAACATAATTAAATAGATATATGATTGATGCTTTACTATTATTAAATGGTAACACCACTATCTTTTGTATGGAGTGTATGTAAAGATGTTCTGCTACTACAAAACATGGATGCTACCTTGCAAAAATATAAAGAATAGATACAGCACGCTCAAGGTTCTTAGTACTGAAGCCTGTTTATAATTGTTATTTTATTGAGGAGTGTATAGGTAGAAACAGGCAAGGTACATAATGTAAGGAAGTTACCATTAATCTAGGTATAGAATGAAGAGCTAATGAATATGTATAGCACAATTAAGTTTATTAATGGGCTTAGTGCATGTACAGATATACAGATCCCGTATAACATAGATGTGATCATTAGTCTAGGTATAATAATGAAGTTTAGTACTGATACATATTGTTACAAGTTTGAGCACAAACTTTTGATGTGGGAAATTCCCATGAGTTCTTTTAGGATATAGGTCTGATAATTATATATAAAAGAGTTAAATTAAGTACTGGATTTAATAGCTCACATAGCTACGAAATACACCTAACAGTAATCAACTATAACTCTCACAACACCCTTAATAATGCACACAATTAGTACTGTGCCACAGAACGTTAATTAACTTTGATATTAAAGCACAAGAATATTTACCATTAATCAATTAAATATAACAAATCACAATAAATATTCAGTCATATATCCAATCAACAGTCTCTCAAATAGTGACAATGTACAACCTTAACATTCGTAAGGGAGGATGGCTCATCATGTACAGTGCAGCACCCAGAGTGCGCCACTGTCTTCACACTTGAGGTCTTCGGTTCGACTCCCGTCGCGCACCTCCTTCTTCACCTGTTGACCCGCAGCAGAAGCCCTCTTGTCTCACCCAGTACTACTCCGAAAGTATGGGCCTGTAGCCTCGCAGTAGACTCCGACGTCACCAAGACGTCTTCCTGACATCATCAAGATGTCCTCATCAGCCTCTCTGCACAAGCTTAGCCCCTCCTCCGAGCAGGACCAAAAGTGAACTCTCGAAGCACTCCTTCTCTTGAATCGCCAGGTAGACAGTCTTCTCAAGTAGCCAGTTACTGCCCTCCTCGACACAACACAGTCAGTGTTGTTCTCCACAGCTCACCGCCTCTGTAGCACTCCATCACAACATGGCAACTGTTGTTCGTCCTTCCTTCAGCTCGCTGGCATCACACAGCCTCGACACCGACCACCATCGCAGTGTTGCCATTCTCGAGATGCCACACCTCGTCAGCTCATTCGCGTCGACACACAACACCTTAGTGTTGTCTGTCCCTTCTGCAGGGCTCTGATGTTACACAGACTCGACACCGACCACCGTCGCTGTGTTGCCATCCTCGAGATGCCACACCTCGTCAGCTCAGTCGCATCGACACACAACACCTTAGTGTTGTCTGTCCCTTCTGCAGGGTGCTGATGGTACTCAGCCTCGACACTGACCACCGCCGCAGTGTTGCCACCCTCGAGATACCACACCTCGTCAGCTCAGTCGCATCGACACACAACACCTTAGTGTTGTCTGTCCCTTCTGCAGGG
>PNEQ01029749.1:13280-33728 GCA_003012365.1 Medauroidea extradentata | reverse complement strand
GTGGGGTATATAAGGGGGAGCTGCGGCAGGAGCGACAGAGTTTTTGCTGGCAGGTGCCTAGTGTGATCTGAAGTGATAGTGACAAGTATTGGATTGCGACGACTGTTCAAGGGCGTCCAGCGAGTGGGACCGCAGCAAGTAGGAGGAAGAAGGTGATTCTAGGCCAGAAAGATTCTGCGGTATTATTTCTTTGGGTCCATCATTGCGAGTGACTAGCAACCTTTCCATATACAGAGAACTTATGTAGATGTATTTTTTTTTCTTTTGTGTAAATAGTAGTTACTTGTTCTGTTTGACATTTATTGTGGTAAAACATTGTAGGCATAGGTTATTTTTGTATGTACAGTTGTAAATAAACTAGGTTAGCTTTATTTTCTTTATTTTATCAAAGACCTCCATCCCAAAACGTACCTAGCCCGCAAGCTTGTAACAGTATACAGTACACACCTGTACACTTAAAATTGTTCCGCGCTAAGGTTTCCGTGCTTAAGAAATACCACAAAAACACACTTTCTCATGTTCGGAGCGTAAGTAAAGTATTTGAAACGGGACACGTAGAATTCTTTAAATGTTATTCCTATGCAGCTATGCCTAAACAGTTTTCGATTAATGGCGCGGTATACCGCAATTTGTACCACCATTTTTTTTTATTTGTACCAGATATTTTTTTTCTTATTCTAGTCACAAAATGTGACTAAATTTGAATCTCATGAAATTTTTTATCCATAATAGTTTTTGCGTAATGGCTTGTTAAATTCATATTTTGCATATTTCCGTTTTAACGACTACACTAAAACCAACTGATATACCAAACTCAAAAAAATCACAGTGGATAAAGACATAGCAGGCTACAATGTCATTCTCATAAAAGTAAAGAACAAAAATTATTTGTATTTTTTAAAAAACTTATTGTATTTTTTAAACATTTATTTTCAGTTTCAAAATAGTCGTTAAAACTGAAACATGTAAAATATGACTTTAACAAGCCATTACGCGAAAACTATTAGAGATAAAAAAATTTCATAAGAGGCAAATTTTGTCAAATTTTGTGTCTGCAATAAGAAAAAAAAATATCTGGTACAAATAAAAAATGAAAAAAAAAAAAACGGTGATGAAAATTGTGGTAGGTCGCGCCCTTAATGTTGTAACTGCCGAAGCACTGCATACTTCTGGGCGGTCTGAACAGGCGGCTACCTAAACACTAAGGGCTTATCTTATCCTGAGATCTTAGAATAGCAGTTTATTAGCCTCGTACTGAAGTGCACGAGTTTGTTGCTTGCAACAAGAAACAGCTCACAGGCAAGGTTCATTACTGAGCAGCAGAGGCACCATAGGGGAGGGGGGCATGGGTACTGTACATTGTGCCCCCCTGACAGAAGTCAGAGGGGTACAGAGAAGAATTTTATATGCTTATATTATTATTCTTATTTGACATGTAATTCAATTTATTAATTAAATATAAACGACAGAAGACTGGCCGGTGAGTCTTATCTCGTATAACATATACGTTTGTTTCACCCACCACACCGCTTAGTCTCTGCTCTACATACGATCGTTTCCATCTCATCGCATCAACAGTAAATACACCATTTGTGAAAAACAACTCAAATTCCATTTCCACAATTATAACCCTTAAGGAACCCGCTCAATTCAAGCTTTTTGTCCTTGTCGAAGCATGGGAGTGGGAAAACAATAAGGGCGGCACTGGTTCGCGAGTCAACAACAGTATCGCCTCTACACGCGGAGACCTTGATTATAATCTGATGTTTTAGTAATTCCAGTTTTCCACTGCATTTTAAATTGCGACCATATAATTTTACTGCTGAAGAGAGTGTAGCATAGTGCAGTGCTGGTCTCTATCAGAGAAATGGGTTATTAGCTGCGGAAGTCTAAAAACCGTTTTTGGCTGTTATAAGAGGCCCAAAATTAACGTTAATAATAACCATTATGTCTTGAAACTACGATACAATCTCAGAGTGAAGTATTACTTAATCACATTAGGCGTTCATTTAGTAGGTTAGAAAGAAAAGCTGGATTTATAAAACACTGTGGCGCTATTTTCTGGCATAGGTGAGCTCCTTAAAAGGCATTGGCGTACGAAATTATTACATGTTATAGTATTTTGGTATATTTTACTTTAGGTAAATTTGGGGCACATTACGACATAAAATATGCTTACAAATGTACAAATTATTACGTTGTTAGGTTTTCACTGCTTTGCAATTCTCGGGGCTGAGACAGGCAACAGAAAAACATGTGTTACTTCCAGTTGTCCGTCGTTGCTCAATTTAATAAAAGCAATGAAATCTTGACAACGTAAGAAGTATTCTTTACAACTTAAGATGCTCTGATATTTTTATAAGGCCCAAGTAAAACTATTTCCGAACATTTGGAAAATTTTGCTCTTGTGCACCAATTTGTCCGTTAACAATTGCACCAGGCTAGAACTAACATTGCAAAAGTTTACATGACTTCAAACAGGAATATCCTAACAAAATTTGAGACAAACTTGTATATACATTCTGTATACCGAAAGGGAATACTAAGATAGCCACAGTAAGAAGCGTACGATACACCACACTAAAAACTTACTAAAATCCAGTACATAACAGCATAATTGGTTGTTTAAAGAAATAAATCTCAATATTTTCTTGCGTATTTCTTCACAACCACGACGGTTACACCATGACAGAATATTTCAATGATAATTTTATGTCATCCATCTAAGGCATTTAGAAACAATAAATCATACTGTTCTTACTTTAATGTCTATGAACTCATTCGCTTGGTATATCCACCTAATTCAACTTTACTTACAAAGTTGTGCCAAGAGCGTATTGTACTTGCTAATGTTTCACTCGTTGGTTACTATGTCAGTCAAAGATTATGTTTAAAATGTTATATGAGGTGTCCATATAATTTTTGTTCAATAATATTTGTAATTCGTAATGATGAAATAAATACAAAATTAATAACATTTTACGCCTTCAAGTATGTGAGTGAGAGATTTTGGCCAGCGATTAACATCGAAGTCTTCAGTGCTGATGAGGGGTGACATGATGTGAGTGTGGAACAGCGCCGGAATGAAAGAGCGGGAAAACGAAAGATCCCCGAGAAAACCCGTCGACCAACGGCATTGCCCGGCACGATTCCCACATGCAACCCCAGTCCCTCTGGGAATCGAACCCGAGTCGACTTTGTGGGAGGTGAATGATCTGACCATTCGGCCACAGCGGCCCCAATTTACGCCTTTAAAGGTGACAAAATTGAACAGGGTTATACGAAATTGACAACATTATTACATTATAACCTTATTCCTATTCATAATGCATAAAGATCTATAACTTTCTTACTCGCACGTTACAAATTCAAGCAACACTTGGACATACGATACGCATGCACTTGATAAGACTAGCGAACCGACCCTGCAACGTAGTCAGTTAGTGGGGTCCTAACTTCAAATACTGGCTCGGGCATGAATGTTATGTTGTCCTTTCACCACATTACTATTATCGACTCTTGAGACGTCATTTTAAAGGGCGCAAACTAGTATCACCACCTACGAGATTAGTGAATAAATTACTGTAAATCACAAAATGAAGGTTTCAGTTTGAAAGTAACTATACCTACGAATTGTTATTAACTTTCTCTTATTAATAAGCTTCCCTTTGTAATTACTGCAATGAAAATATAACCACATGCCAAAGTACGTATATATGCCATTGTAATGTTGCATAATTCTAACAAATATATTCAGCACTTCTAAATATCACCATTCCAATGACACTGAGTGCATCATCGTTACGCATGTTTACATGTAAGTGTATTATGGACATTTCTAAAATTATTATATTTCAGCAAAAATACACAGCAGTAAAGATTCTAAATCTGCGGAAAAAAAAATATTGGTTACGTTAAAATGCTTGTCAGCTGTTCCAGCCCTCTACCAAAATAAAAATATTCTAAATAACATACCGTATATTTCCTGAACTAGGTTTGACACATGCATGTTGATCAGCAGTGCTCGAGAAGCCAAGAAGCTGCAATCGCCAACTAATTACGCATGTTAAACTTGGAAAATTGTTATGGTATAAAGTGGGCTCATCCCAATCGTTTAAAAACGGTTAAGGTTGACTGAACTTCAATGTTAGAAATGTTATATATTTACTGTGGAAAATGAAGCAACGATGAATTAATATTAGTAGCCTTATTGGGGTGAGTAAAATGAACAATCGCTGTAGTACATCTGAATAAAATAAGTAACAAAAAATCTTTAAAAGTGATTTATTGTGGTGATAACTTCGCATTTAATTATTTTTTGTAATGTGTATAGTTTATAATATTTTAAAGGTTCAACATGTGTGTGAAATAAAACTAGTGACTCATACAATTAAGGACTACTTACGTGTTTCAAGATCCAACGTAAAGGCACATAGACACAGAAGTTTAAAGGTTTGTATTTTTTTATTAGTACAGTTAACTTTTTAAGATATTATTTATTTTAGAAATATAAAAATTTGTTACATATGAAATTCAAGTTCTCTGTCTGGAAACTCCTCAAAAGACACCATTTTGCATCTCTAAAATCGAAATTTTCCCGGAGGAGGACCCCCGAGCACCACTTTTTAACGCATAGCCACCCCCCCCTCCTTGTTAAAATACTGGATCCTCCACTGTTTGCATTTATGAGCAGTGACATTGGCCAACATGCAGCCCCATCTAGATTAAGTTGCCTGTTTCAATGTAGTTGGTAAGAACTGGTTTCGTACTGAGTCCTCTTACAACTTGGAGCCGACCAACGATCCTTCTCAAATAACAAAACGATGATACGCGATGTATACAGTGCAACGACGAGAAGATAGGGCCGAAGAAATGGCATATCCCCGAGAAGTCCTACTACCCAACGGCAGTACATCTAACTAATATAACGAGAAATAGACACGATAAACTATCACGAACATAACAGCAGATAGACACGATAAATTATCACACTTATGGTACGGTGCAAAGAAAATAAGTTCATATTCTTTCAAGCTTTCTTCTAAAACTACTCGACTCTTGTTTACTGAAACGAATACATTAGAAAATTCGTCCATCTTTATTATTTATACTCTAGATGTTCTGGAAAACTCCCAATTAGGATAATAATTACTCAGAATATCTGCAGGTACAACTGTTGACAATGAGCTGACGTGGCACACATCTAAACGACAAATTGCCTTTGGATATATTCAAAACCAGACATGTCCACGTGACACAGTTTCGCAGGAAACCGGAAAACTGATATGGTGCAATACTAACGGAAATAAAACATGGTAAGTTTACTGTTGTACGTAATTTTAACTGTCGAACTACGTTCGTTGCTATGAGACGAGTAATTTTTTTCATTCCGTTCGTTCATAAAGAAAAAAAATGGTAATATCTAGTTCTGAATGTATATTGTGGACAAGCCTGGCTTTAAACGTTAGTAAACTCTCCAGAAGCAATATCTCGTACCTTACAATACATATTAGCTGTGAACCCTTGTTTCCAATACAAAATTATAATGGTGTGGACATGTTGATTTTGAATGAAGATACATTTTTGTCTGATTTTTAAATTGGAGAGAAAATTTCATATTTACATTTGACTATGTATTCGTGTGTAACGTACAAACCTTACATATCAAGTACGTCTAAATCATTTTCGGTTGTTGAGGACATGTTTGGTGTTGACATTTTGCTCCTGATATAGGCTTATTTGTATGTCCAGGTATGAGTGTTTGATGACAGTTGTTGATTGCAATATATATTAGGAGAGTGAGGAACGGTCATGAAAATACACCTTTTATAGCAGCGTGTAAATTGGTAATACAATAAGCAGACTGAAAATTTTTTCCATAATACATGAAATCTTAATTTCTGGATTACAATGTCATTCCAAGACTGAGTGACTGACATGTAAGGCAAGTGGGCTTAACGTCTCGAAGTTGGTAGATCCGGAGTGGAAGAGTAGTGGAAACGGGAGATTGTCGAGAAAATGAACAGACCAATTGCATCATCTGGCATAGTTCCGAGACCGAGCTACTGATACGCTAGACAGTGGTCACAAGGGGCACCGTATTATTTCAGTAGAAGCTTAGCTTCTGTATTTGTTACACCAACTCCAAACGAGTTCTGATAGCTTTTTATTCTCGTTCAAAGTAAACTTATTTGATGTGTTCTGCTCTCCTATCTACTGTTCTGACGAAAACTAGTTATGTTAAACTTGACTTTTTTGTATGGAATTTTCCTCGTGTTAAATCTAATTGTTTTCCGTGTTTCAACCGATTGTATTCGTTATATAAGAATATAAAAACAGTTATTTAACTGGTTTCACTGTTTTAGGTGTACGTAAACGAAAAAAAAATTATTCGATATAAAGTGGCTGCCGAATGTGATCAATTTAAAAGTGACCACGGACTTGCCAACTCATATTTCAGTATTACACAAAATAACTCAAGCTGCCGAAACGACAGGCCGAAATCCGCCTATCGCAACCACGGGACAAACATGCCAACCATTAAATTGAATGAAGCCCCCCCAAGGCAAGGCTTATTCGCTCGGGCATACGTCCAATATCCTGAACCTCGCTCAGCCAATCAGCGATACATGAAGCTCTCAGAAGACGACCGCCATGGTAAGAGTCTAGTGAAGTCATAAAATATACACATACACACAGAAGCTAAACTGTCACCCAAATCCCAAGTTCAGACAGCAAAACCGCAACAATCAAACACAGGATATTGCAAATTGAGCGTCATTGTTTTGTGGTAAACTCCTATCATCCAGGGGAACAAAAAATATTACAAGAACCTTGCAGTTGAAAATACATGCTGAATATTGCATTGCTTGATGTCTGAAACGCGTTACTATGTGGAAGGTCATAGCATATATTATTGGGAGTTACAAAACAGACAAGTCCTTTTCAATTGGACGGTTGGAATTGCCCAAGGTAGTATTCCACACTAGCACGATGGAGCTCGCGTACCGTACAATGTAAGTAGAGATGATGGATTATCACGGGAAAGTTGTAATCTTTGAGTGGTTTAAACATACGTTCAGCTTACCAGAAGATTACTGACATTCGCTTGTACGTGGACTTGTTACCCTATTTGACTAAGCCAATAAGAATGCCGCAATTGTCATATTTGATACCTGTTATTGGTATGTTATGTCAGACGTACTGTACATAAGCTAATCGCATATGCTGCAAGAAACGACAGCGTTTTCAAGGGTATGTTAGCAGAAAACGTTATCGCGATTTACAATCATCTGTAACTGTAAGTTATGAGACTTGTGGTACCAGAACGGTGCGTTATCAAACCTATTTTAATATACATTATTTTTGTCTAGTATTGAGTGTTGTTCTTCGAAAACATTGACATTTTCTTTTGGAACAACATTGTATATCTCACACCTTGATAACATTGTGCATGTTCAGTGTACGAATCACCGCTAGAAGCCGGGTATCAGCGTCCATGTCGGAATTACTGATTTATTGTCGAATTTCGTTGTTTGGTGTCACGAATTTCAATGTTCAAGATCATATATTTAAAATGTATAGTTAAATTACTTTAGTGAAATTCATTACCTAATGATTGACTCACAAATCCTCGGAATAACTCAATAATTCTGAAGAAAGTAATTAAAAAAAAATAGTTCAATCCTTATAATGATTCCTTCCGTTTGTAATTTACCGGGTAGTGTGTAAACTAAAATTGTAGACTAAATCTTAACGTATTTGCTGTAGTAGTGCTATACTGCCATACTCCTACACATTAAGTAATTTCAAACAAAATAATGTTACGAGTTGCAAATAAAATCTCAACGCATGGAATGAGACCCCGACAACGTAATTAAAATGTATCGCAGAATGTTCGTAAACAAGTTTGTTCGACTAAGCTGTTCCGCGTGTGCCTATCGTACCAGCGCACGTAAAATCACACTTCGGTCAATGTTGAAATGCAATTGTTAAAAAACCACGCTCATTAAAAACAACGTTTCTAGGCCCACCAACATAAATAAAAATTGCCCTTTCAAGCTACCGCACTTCAAAATGTAATAATCGGATGTATGCGAAAGGTACATGTATATGAGCATTGAGCTGCGCAACACACTTTACATCAGTATAATTATATCGTCACAGCTTAGTGTCCTATAGTAAAATTGGTTCGGTGAGAACCGTGCACAATGGTTCAGCGCTTGGCTCGTTGAGCTGATACGGCATTTGATGCGTGATAAAAGGTAACCCTTATACCTCCATCGCTTCTGAACCTCTAGTGCGCAAGTAGGCAGTTCCCATAGTGGTACTATTTACCTACGCTTGAAATTTTTTTTTTCAGAACTACTGCAAACGGAATATTTTAGTATAAATCAACAAAAATAACTCACAGTTTAAAATATGGCTGAAAAGTTTTTAAAAAATTTAACACGCTTATTAGGAACAAGTTTTTAAGTTATCTCGAAAAGGCTTAAGGGGCCTTCTTAGATAGGTTGCGTTTGTATGTGCGAGACAGGAGCGGTAAGGTTGCCTTTGACCGACGTATGTAATGTATTATCGCCTCTCCACGCAAGCCACTCAGATAGCGTGCAGTGCTTTACTACTATCCTTTATCCTGTAGGACCTTAAATGGTGACCATATGTCTTTATTTGTGGCCAGAATAGTTCAAAGTCTAATGCGTGCTTCTAAAGTTGTGTTTTTCAAATCAGGTTGTTACTTTTCGAGCTATCGCGCTCTGAAAAAAGACATTTTTGGCCATTTTGAGGGGCCCAAAAATTATGTTTCTGATAAACATTCCGAAATTTTAAAACAATAGCGATACAGTTTGAAGTGTGTGTTCTTTTCGTAGATATTCATATATAATGCGTGTTAAATAGTTTTATCAAAAATCTAATAGTCGTTACTCGCTGCAGTGTATTTGAAGCGTAGGTATGGAGGCCCCTTAAAACGTCACTTGCAGACTGCCGTGAATGAAACCACATCAATAAAATTTGAGTATATATATAATATATAAACATGCATTTGATATTAATCTGTATTATTACAAATGAAATTTGATGGTTACCGCTTGTATCCCACAAGAAAATAAAACTGATAAAGCGCTGATAGTGATAGCCGACATCCTGTTGAGTGGCTTGCACGTGAAGATGATTCGTCACTAATTAAGCGGATCAGCGGCACCTCTAGAGCCGTGTAGAGTTTGCGTCTCACACTTACAATTACAAACTCATGCTGTTATCAGTTATGTGTGCATTTAATTACTATTTTTTTTTCTGAGAAACTTTTGTAAATCCCATCAATAAATTTATATAAACAAATTCGTGTGCTGCATAAATAAGTTCATGTATTTGACCGAACAGGGAAGTTGAGGGCTTGAAACAATATTTATGATTAAATATTATAACTTACTTAACTATAAGTTACACACGTTAAAAAAGTGCCCACTTTACAATGAATAAAAACAAATCTGCTTCGAAGCCTGCGTCTGCCTCGTCCGCCAAAACGGAAGTAGCAAAACCATGTCGCTTCTGGCCAACAGCCAATACGCCCTCGTGACAGAACTCGCCCACGCGAATCCAGTAGCGACGTTTATTCCTGTTGCAGTCAGAGATGAGAGAAATGTACATATGGAGCTTTAGCAGTAAATATTCAAGCCAAGCCTTTCGTGTTTATTCAGTTAGCAATATGAAGAGGTTATTTCGAAGTGCAGTCAGCTGTTCGCGTGATTGTATTGAGAAACAAACTGTCGCATTATACAAGTTGCTGTGGAAATAAACAAAACTTTTCAGTCACAACTCCCGCTTCCGTCTCAAGACCTCATAAGTCGCGCTCAAGGACGTACGTTATGCTCCAGCTGTATGTTCCTCTATACACTGGTTGCAGTGGTATAATAAAAATTATTTTCGATCTACGTGCTCAAAAGATGTGAGGATGAATTAATACACACCTAACAGATGTTAATTGCTTTTATGTAGACCTTGGAAGTTAAAATCTAGTTTTGTCAGATACTTAGAACTGTGGTAGATATGTTTAGTTGTAATATGATTTTATTTCTGTAGCAACGTCTGTTACCAATAAAGTACTTAATTTATTACCATTTATAACCCATTTATTAAACTATAGAAGTCGCCTTGTTATAGTATAGGCAGTCATTTTAAGTAATATTGTAGACCATATTAGGCTTGTATTTCTGAAGATCAACTACGAACCATTGTTTACTTAGATGTATTAATTTTAAAAAATGCGGCCAAAATCTCTCTGTTCCCTCTGTTTTTTTTTCAATTAATTTCCTCTGCCAGGTATTATTTTGCCGGAGGCTGTCATCGATAAGGGAGAATTATAGGTGCATAATTCCGTTCCTTCTTGTGTCCGTGTGACATGAGTTCAGTGCATAATCTGTGCTTCAGAAAATATATTTTAAATCCAAAATTTAAATTATTGGTTTGCAACTTATGTTGTTAAAAGGGAATAAAGATGTGTTAACGTAAATATGAACAGTAAATATGCATGTTCAACTTAATTGCATTTGTTACATTCTTTTTAGTTTGTACGGATGAGAATGAGGCGAACAATCGAAAAAAAAAAAAAAAATACGCGCCTTGAGGCCGACGTACAATCTAATAACAGCAACCATCGACGCGTGATAGCGCTGACGTAGGTCCGGGCAGGGCTGTCGCCCCTCCAGGCTGACCAACACTCGCAGTGCCCCGGGAGACACGAAATAAAACTACAACCTGGTATTGAAAAACACACCTGCAGGCAATAAACATGCCGTTCATCCAATGTCGCAGCGGAACCAGGTCGTCACAGCGATTGTTGCTGGCAAGCGCGTCCCCGCCATGGCGTCAACCAGTCTTGTCGTCAAACGTAGCATTTTAGCGTAGTTTATTTTAGAAAAAAATGTACGCAGGTGGTTATGTTAGTTTAGTGTTGTTGCACAAATTCTTAACAAAGTGTACATTTTTTACGTAACCTTAAATGCAATCCGTAAGCGCATTAGATTGTACCTACAGCCTTTGTGCAATGCGTATGAGCATTTTTAATGAAGACTATTAGGGTTAGATACATTCAACAATGCACGAGTATTTTCATTACGTGCGCATGTAGTAATACTCGCTTTATAGACAACAAATGTTTATATAATATTGAACGGTGCAAAATTTTCTACCCAAAAGTAGGATCGTAAACATTGTGATTTTTATTCTGTTAAATTATGGAGCCTAATACTCTTAAGATATTTTTATGAGTTCGTAAATGTATTTTAACTCTACTACGGTGTAACAATCATGTAGCTTAAATTTTCAACACCTAAGGACTTATAATGAAGAGACGATTCTTATTTTATTTATGTATAAGTTTTATCTTTTATGTATTTTATTCGCTTTGCTATTTATTAAAATCGCTTGATGTCCCATATATTTGTGCTAAATTGTACACGAAAATGTTGCTAATTAAGATAAACGAAACTAAAAGCATAAAAAGTCCCATAAGTTTGATCTTGAATTTTTTCACAGTAAGTAACTACACGAAATTTATCAACCTAGATGAATAACACCAGTTAGAATGACACATTAATGGAAAACAATCAAACACACAGTAAAATTAATAATTTAACAAAACTATTGTTTTAACGTATAACCATATACACAACTAAAGCTAATTATCTGAACAGTTGTGAGTTACGGCCATTATGTATAATTTATTTCAAACAATTGTAAATAATTCAATTAAAATTTAACAAAATGATTTGAAAAATTTTGAGACTGTGTACAGCCATAAAATACACAATTTTTAGAGAGTTTTTTAAAAGTAATGTACGTCTGTTAGCCAAAAATTATTTTGCTTCATTTTGGCACATGTTGACAAAAATTTGCGCTGTTTCAGGGGCAAAGATTAAAAAAATCCGTTTCGTGTATTGCAACAGGAAATTTCAGATACAAACAATAATATATGAACGTTAAAACAGGAAAGACTGAATGTTTGATAAATGCATTAATTTGCGTTTAAAAAAATATTTTCGAAACCACTGCAATACCAAATAACGGCCTTAAGTGTAAGTCAGACCGGAAGTGTATCATCGCATCTTATTAATTAGAAAAAGTGTAACAGTTCACAGACCTACTTCAACTTTCACTAATAAAGAATTGCTTAATGTTGTCATAGAAAACCGCACTTAAACACCGTATTAATTAAAATATTTTTTTAAAATATTAATAACATGTATCTTCTAGGAAAATTCTATCAAAACTCTAATCCTACTCTCTATTAAGTAGCTTCGAATTTACTTCTCTTAAAAACATAATGAAGAGCCACGAACTAGATTGAGGTATTGGTACAAGCTTCACTTCGTATAGCCAGAATTATAGAGATACAGACTTAATGTATCCGCACTTGATATATTGCTGGTGTGAGTGAAGACTATTCCCAGAATTCAGTTGACCAGGGCGTGGCTGAGGGACGGCACCAAGCAATATGAGTTTCGGATGGATGAATTCCGAATCGATCGAGGCCGGAAATCTGCCAGAGATACCCCCCTCCCCCTGTCGGGCTGACCTAACATCGTCTTTCATGTTTATGAGCGGCCTAGGAGGGTCTGGCGACTTACGACTTACAACCGGAAGCAAGCTCCGCTCTTCTGGCTTCATCGATTTTACGAGCAGCAACAATTCTTGGTTGCCTCGCTGTCATTCGTAGCATTAAGTGGATTGAAGCGAATAAATGTTTACGCAACTTAAACGCATCTAAAAATAAACATATAAAATATAATTACCCAAACGGCTTCTGGATATATGTAGCTACTTGAGAACACCTCAAACTAAAATGTGGGAAATCCGATTAATTTAAAAGATTTGCTTTAGAAAATGTAAACACCAAAGTGAAATAATAAAATTACTAAAATAAAACATAACTTTTGAACTACAAATTAAATACTACTCATATCTACAAGTTTATAATTGTTGCAGTTGACGTCTTTCTTTAAAAATAAATATTGCTATAATTATTGGGATTCTTCAGAAAACAAATTTTTCTAGAAACTCTTTTTTACGTATTGGTAGAGATGATGGTTTATCGCGGGAAAAGTTGACTGTTTGATGGATTTCAATACACGTCCAGCTTACCAGAAAATTACTGGCTTTAGCTTGTACGTGGAGCTGTTGCCCTAATTGACTGAGCCAATAAGAATCCCGATATTGTAATATTTGATGTCTGCAGACAGCTACGTTGTGTCAGTGTTTTCAAGGCTATCTTGGCACAAAACATTTTCGCGATATACCATAATCTCTACGTATTGGTAATAATGTCCGATGAAGAAAAGTTTTCTTCAACTTAGAAGAAAATTTTCGTAATTTACGTAATGCTCGCGTGTTTTCTGGCAGTTTACAATCTCTTAACTGAAGTACTTTATTTCCCTCAGTTATGGCATAAACAGTAGATAACTTCAATTGTTCGCATAGAATATAATTGTGGAGGTTCCCGTTTGTTTAAAATTAGGATGTAATAAATAGATTCCATAATCTGGGAAACTTTGAAGATGTTCGTATTTATTTTAATTATGAATTATTGTGAAGTTTTGAAATGTATAAATCTTTTATATACCTATTTATATATGCCACTATGGATACATTATTGTTTTAAAAAATTACTAATGTGAGTTATTCTACATGCACCAATGTTTTACTTAACAAATGCCTCTTCGCTAACTTTGGCAACACAGCAGCTAATTTTCTTGTAGTAAGCAACATAACATTTTATTTCTCATGTATTTTGTTAATAACTAAATATTTGATTGTAAATTTTAAAATTTCGTGTAGAATACGACAAGTTCTTTATCAATGTGCAGTTAAATATTATCTACCACCGTACAGAATTGTAGACATAACCTATATACTATTTTAGCTGTGTAGTTTGTCACGTGACGTGTCATAACCGTACCAAATATTCGTTGTAAAGTTTGCACACACACTTAGTCCATGCACATATAGAACTGCATTGATGTATACAGTTTTAAAAAGGAAATAAATTTTTCTTGTAAGTGAGCTATTTTAACACCTACTTAAGGATTTACATATTTATGCACTGATTACCTACTTATACGCTCTAAAGTGAGCGGTTTGCGTTGTCGGACAGAAACACTGGTCAAATACGTAGCTGGCGTTACGTTTGTCTATTCTGCAAGTTTCGTGTTAGCGCTTCGACGCTTCCATGGTATGACTTCATCGTCTGTCAGGCGGCATACGGGCTTTTCAAGAGAGTATGTTATATATTTTGAGAAATGATTCCTTGAATTTACGTAAAGTTAAATGAAGCAATTTTTTGGTTGGTTTAATGTTATGGAAGAAATTCAGAGTTGAAAATTAATATTGAAAACCAAAATTCATTAAAATAACGAAAATTGTGGAGCGTTAAATAACGGCAGTCCATGTGCGTTTAAGTAATAAAATGATCTGCGTTAGTGAAAATACGGCTTCCAATACTCTTCTCTTCACCATCAGTACATAATGGGGTTTGCGGAAGATCCTGTGTATCGCTTGTTGTCTACCTCTAAGGCTTCACATTTTCTACGTAAATTTTATCGACAACGGTTTACTCCAGACTGTTGCGATAATTACACGAGTATTGTTCTTTGAGGCCTTCTGGTACCAGTTTCGTATTTTTACAGTCATAAAATAAAAAAAAAACGCTAAAATTAAACTTGGCTGACCCCATTATCTTTGAAATTATTCGAAACCATATTTTCACAGATTTCAAATCTTGTTATTACTAAACCGCACCTAGAAATTCATTACATATATTATTACTTTTGGTTAATTTGAATTATGTTTGCTTTCAATGTCTTTTCTATTCGTGACTTATTATCTTAACATTTGCGCCAAGCCTATAACTTAGGTCACACAACGCTGTCTAATTTATCACAGGAAATCTTTCTCGCAAAGTTGGTTACGTACCTCCGTAAGCCAGAAATTTGCCAGAGATGTGAGCAAATTTCTGTACAGAGGAGTGATATCGGCCATCAGCTGATGTTCTGAGCTGTTGTGGCTGTTCACGGTCGAGTGAAGGCCAGTGCCAGGTCTAGGCGAGAACGCTGCCCTCAGCTAGTATTATGTGATCGTTTGCGAGACGGGCAGGATGGCGTTGTGGTCGCTGCAACGACCAGTAGCTAGCTGCACTTCCCTGATAAGAGCCGGCAGTTTCCAGCTCAGCTCCGCACATCTGATTTGTGTCCAATCCTCTGCCGCTTGCCGGGCGTTCACGATGTCGCAACTATGCTCGCCTCCGGTCGTTCCCTCATGCCATTATCAACTCTTCATATTGCTTTAGCGTTGATCATGTTGGCAGCTCCAAACCGAAAACATATCTTAAAACTGTCATGCACATAACAAAACAGTAATAACGTGTTTAATTTTAAAGAAAACACATCATAGCTATGGCTTCGACCAATTAGGAAACCAAGGATATACCTTCAATTTAATAAACCGCTTAGTATGTGCTTTCACTGTCTGAAAAAACTAAATATCAGTCAATATTATAAAACACATTTTAAACAAAACATATTGTCGATTTTCTTATACTTATATTTAAAAGTTATCTTAAAAACTGTATTATTGGTGCTCATAAATATAAGCCCAATTTCTCCTTAAATGCATAGATCCATTAGCTAGCTTACTGTAACCCCTTTATCATAAGTCTACCATATCTCAAATATCTGAGGGTCGCGGTGGCCGAGTGGTCAGAGAGTTCGCCCCTCACCAAGGCGATCCGAGGCCTGTCCCCGGATTTCCGCATGTGGGAATCGTGCCGGAAGAAGCTGCTGGTCTGCGGGTTTTCTTGGAGATTTCCCATTGCTCCTGCTCCTTCATTCCGGCGCTCTTCATACTCACCTCATGTCGCCCTTCACCAGCGCTAAAGACTTCGATGTTGAGTGCTGACTAAGTTCTCTCACTCTCGCTATTAATTATCTGCACGTTGTGGATAGTAATGTAATTCTGGAAAAGTCTTGTCAGCAATAATTACCAAAAATATTTCATTTATCCCCCAGTTTTAAACTGCTGAGTTTGTAAAATCTATCTACTATATCTAATACTTCTAGTTGTATGTTTGTTTAAACAAGCGGCAGAATATACACATTTGTTGAAAGATAGCCATCATTAAGACCATAAAAACGCTCAGATTATCGCGAAAATCCTTAATCGTACTGTAAGAATTCTATAACCATCTTTCGACCTAGTTTTCCAGTAGCGACGTGTGTTTCTGCAATAGTATAATCTGTACGTTGGTAATTAACGCTGTTTACGAAATTTAACATTTTATCGAAAACACGAATACTGTGCAGCCTAATTTCAACTTTATAATTTTCAGTAAAGCAAACCAAATACAATCTTACATTCTTAATTGGTGCTACTAAAAATATAAGTGAAATAATTCGTATAACTAAGTGAAAATTCATTTGTTTTCTGGTCGGTAGCAGATTCCCTTTTCATGTAACATAGCTCGTACTAATAGGTATCAAAGCGTTATGAACGTGAATATAGTCAGATCTTGACTAAATATAACACAGAAAATCGCAGGTGTATGAATATTCAGACAGACATTTGAACAGGAAGACAAATTAGCCGATAGACGTATTTCATACATTTGCATAGTTGTGTAAAATCAATTTCATACGAAATTATAGTAAGAATTCCGTAACTTTGAACGCGTTTATTAACTGAAGACCCAAACGAATTCTCCGTTTTCATTTTATAGCATATAAGACATTTTTAAAAATCAGAGATTTAGTTTTGTAATAAATTTAAGTTTTTATTAACCTTATGTTTTAAGTAAATAGCTATTTTACAGCATTATATGATACACCAATCATTTTACGGATAAAATTTTTATCGATTAGATTATTACAGTGTAGGAAAAGTTATTCTTTAACTTAAAATAATTATTTTATTGGCTGTATACATACTTACATACACACACGAATCATGAATACCTAGTATGACAATGACTTACGACCTTAATATGTTATTATAGTTTCTAAGCTAAAAGTTTAATTATGGAATTGTTTTCATTCCACACATGTAGCTTAAAAACTCTCCGAATACCAACCAATGAATTTATAACTTGAGTGTGCAAGTGTAATTTTTATAATGTGAAGAATACAAGGCTATGAAACACCATTGAAATGCGCCTGATATATCACTGAAATTATATAATTTAGCGGTAAAGCTGCGAGATATAAATTCATGGGATCAATTGTTGGTTACTTTAGGACCGGTTTTAAACATAAAGAAGCCACATATGGCAGCTCTAAACGAATAGAGTTCCAGATAGAATCCAAATCAGCGATTGTCTGCCTGAATTAACCGTGATTTTATACGCAGTTAAAACACATATGAAATATATATATATATATATATATATATATATATATATATATATATATATATATATATATATATATATATATATATATATATATCCCCAGTATTTGTAAGACCACCCAGTTGTATCAAGTCCCGTTGGACAATAAGTGTTCAACATTTTCTGAACGTTGATAATAATTTTTTCTTTTTCGTAGTATGTTCTTTGTGGAAAATTGACACTATTATTTGCATATAACAAATAACTACAATTTTGTTATTGTTATGAGTAAAAATTGCTACAGTTTAACAAACTCAAGGCTGGTCTGCACAAAACATTTGTCATTTTATAACTGTGACAAACACTAGCCAACTCATACACATTATATTAATAGTAATTTCCCAAAATCAAAATACCTTTCTTTTCCACTGTTTTCGTACAAGCGCATGCGAAAGTAGTTTTTTGACTATTTTCGTTACGTACCACGTGATTCATACAATATTTAAAATAAAAATTATAATGCGAATAGGATCGCGATGTCCCTCTTCAGAAAGACTTTAACGTTATTTAACTTATGCAGAGCAATTTTACTAAATATACTAAAAGTCCGGTCACTAGGCTAGGCAACTTGTATCACTGCAAGGTTAAATAATGTATAAATGAAATACGTTATAGTGAATACGCATTTGTTGGTAAGACTGCTAAACAGTTGTGTCAGGCTTGGTCTCTACATTAGTGTGTAGCCTGGCCTAATTGAATTTTCATGCATAATGTTGCGATTTTTTTTTTTTTAATTTTTTTTCAATTTTAACACGATCTGCTTGTATTTTCTGAGATTTAAATTGTTTACTCCATACAAGATATTTTATGACAACGTAACAGTTGTGTTAAGGCTATTAGATTCACTCAAATAAGTAAAAAATAAGTAACCAAAGTATAGGATATGAAAACAAATTTTCGTTTATATTTTTAGCTTCCAAATGGGGTAGAGTTATTTAAAATATCGTGTTAATATTTCAGTGAATTGTTCTGAAATAGGGTCCGATAAATTGTCAAAAAGAGAATTCTGTGTTTATTAACTAGAATTATTGAATAGCTATAATGTGATTATTTTTATTGAACAAATTTGACTTGAGTGATTAGAGTTCAACAAATATGTTTCGTGAGAAAGTTTAATAATTTTGCAAGCAACGCTGTCACCCAGCCGCACACATACATAAATCATAACGTCGCTCAACCTAGCGACTGTAATATCAATGTTATGGAGGTAAGATAGTTTCTGCAAGCTTTGAGCTCGTGAACTGAAGCAGGATAAATATCATCATTCACGAGATATATTTTCTAGCACTGCTTTATGTAGGACACACAGACGGTGTGCCGCTGGATAACGTATGATATTTCGACGATTCCTAAAAAAATATTTCTTCTTAAAATAAAGTCAGTATCAGAAGCTAGTCGAGTAGTCGATTCTCGGCTCTTATTAGAAACTACTTTACCATTATAGACAAACTGAGTTAGTTTTACATTAACATTTAGACTCCCTAGTCAAAGAGTTTAAATAATTGGAAACAAATTATAGGAAATACATTGGTATAAACTATATTATTGCTCTGTAAACTTTTGGTAATTTTATTTGAGCGAAAGAAAACAATAAACATGACATGTTATTAAGCTAAACATATTTAAGACGTTTCATGTTCGATGTTTGTAATTCTTGATATTTAAAATATTTTTGGACAAGCGCATATAAATGCAAAGGATTCACTTGTTTCATGATTATGAACAGTTATAATAGTGATAATGTTAACCAACCTAATGACTGCTTAAACATTGCGTTCTGATTGATTTAAATACTTGTTCGTACTGTGTATTAAATAGTCAGATGTTTCGTTTAATATTTCGGGTATAGTTATAGCATGAAAAATTTAAAAGACCTACATTGTAAATACGCAGAAATAATCAGCGATTATTCTATCATCTGTATGGTCAGACGTCAGTTGATTGTTTCCGGAATACATGTGGAGTAAGTATAATCACTTTTACCACTCACATAGAGAGTTGTGGTATTGTTGTATTTTCGTCTTACGGACTGGTAACTGCGAGTAATTTAGAGCATGAGTAAAGTACAATACGAGACTGAATAAGTCACGTGTGTAAGGTTAATGCGAAATTAATATGTAAACTGTCTTGGTAAAAAAAATAGAAAAAGAACCAGACGTTACAAGTATAATTATTTTGATTGCATTCATCAAAATGGTTGCACATTAACACTTAAAGTTAAATCATTTATTTTATTGCGAGTACAATGTTGTAACATGTTAGGCCTAAAGTACAGATTAATCAAATATGTAACAAGTGTGTAAATATTAAAAATGCTTTCTATTTGTCCAATATTTCTTAACACAAATTAATTAAAATTTATGTTTGTTGTAAAATCTCCGAAATTGCGGAAGGTGGGTGTGGGGGGGGGTGGGAGAGCAAACTCAGCGTACACCAACACTTTTAAATTCACGTTGCCGTACTTACTAAATGTGTACCGATTCTAAAGAAATTTAATAAAATGTTCCTCATATACTTCATGAAGTAAAAAATTTGGAGGGCCAACCAGTTTTAAAAACTAAATACAGCATGAACAAAATACGTTAAACTGAAGTCGCTGTATTATGTCCTACGTGCGTACCGTGTGAGAAGAAATTTTGAGTAATTGTTCATTTGGCAAACCACGTGATAAAAAAAAAAGTCAAATTTCGGCACTGCGTAAAAATTAACACAGCATGAACAAAATACATTAATGTTGCGTCTCTTTACTAAGAAACATGTGCAATGATTTTGATTTAATTCTGGTAAAGGGTCAATCGGATATATCTCGTGATAAAATGACGTTTAAACAATCATCATTCCAGAAGTAAGAACACGATATTATCTAAACACATAATTTCAAGTAAGCATATTAACTACTAAATGGTTAGGTTGTTGAGTGTAGTGAAGCTCTGAAAACATAATTTATATATATATATATATATATATATATATATATATATATATATATATATATATATATATATATATATATATAT
>PNEQ01029749.1:0-13180 GCA_003012365.1 Medauroidea extradentata | reverse complement strand
TATTAAAATGGTTCCATAGATATCTGACGATATATGATGTACAAACAGCCTCCAAAACTCTCGCACAAGTCAAGTAAAATTAATAAGTACTATGCGTGTACCAAGTTTGATGATATTAGGAAAAATATTTCCACAGATATTTTAAAATATGCTAAAAATATAAAAGTGGCCACCAATTTGAAAACTATGAACGTAGAACGCACAATAAGCACAAAAGCTAAGTCTATGTATAAAAATACTAACGATATTCGAAAAAAATACTCAAATGTAAAATATTATTTTAAAATATAAAAAAAAAAAATACCACTATTATGAAAATATAAACACAAGACAAATAAAACACGCAAATCAGTATAAGCTTACAAATAATTATTTATAGACCATTTTTAAAGAAATTTTAAAAAATCCTCAAATAGGTTACAAAATGCTTAAAATTGAAAAATTGCCGTTATCTAAAATTAACGCAGGATGAACGAAATACACAAAAGTCATAAATATATTTCCTTTTAAATTAGCATTTGTTTGTGTAGGCCTACTTTTTATTCAAAAATATTGTTATTTTCTTTATTCGTCCCGATTTTGGCTTCCGTTTTTTTCCGATTTGGAATTCTTTTTTTCTTTAATTTGGCTTAAATACGTTACAAAAAATACAAACTTTGCTTTAATTTTCACTTCCTTTCACTTTCAGAAGGTCATTGCTTTTGTGTTAGTTCAGTGGTAATTATTGGGCAATTGTGTAATACAACGTAATAAGTTTGCTAACGTAGGCTAAGTTAATCGGTTTAATTGTAAACAATTCACATCATACACATTTTTCAAATAATTTTTTCATATATTTAGATGGGTGGAGTTACGCGTAGTTAATGACATTACAGTTGCCTGCAAACGAGTATTATAAGCAAAATATTTTAAAACGTAACGGAAAAGTTAATATTGGACTTATTATCCTACAATACTTATCTTTTGATGAAGTATTCCTAAAAAAACTAATTTAATATTTTGAATACATTATGTTAAGAAAATTTATTAATTTGGAGTTTAACTAACGTTTATTTAAAAACGGCCAAAAATCATTTACGAATGAAGTGTTCTGAAAATAAGTGCTAAGTACAATAAGAATTGTAATGTTTGTCATAATCCTACTTTCTATAAACATGATTTAGATGTAGTGCATTAAATAGTGGTTAGTACGCGATACGTAGGATTTATTGTTTGTAAGACAACATGATTCAGTACAACAGAAAATAATGTTTCAAAAAGGAGCATATAACATAATACTGTATACGAAATATTTACCGTCCACTTGCGATGTTAGTCTGAAATATTACGATTGGTAACGTGTTGTTGCATGTTTAAAATAAATGGTTTAATAAGACAGTTGTTTCGAAGCACATGAGTTATTACAATCTTATTAATTTGTGTGAAAAAATATTAAAAATTAAATTTTAAAAATAACCTATAGTAAAAGTATGTAAACCTGACTTGCAATGGTGTCACTAGCTTTCAAACCGAGCGATGTGGTGTAATGGTAACATGTTGTTCTCGTGTTAGGGAGATTCCAGTCTTCACACCCTGCTCTAATCATTCTAATATCGGTTAACCATGATCTCCCTAAATCGTTACATATAATGCTGGACGGTACGTTAAAATAGGCCGTGATAGATTACTCTCCTCTTTATATTCCCGTGTAAATGTTTACAAAAACATCTCACTGGTTTTACCGTCGACGAGACGTAAAGACCACTCCAAACATATTACAGAATGAACAATTATTAAACTTGAACACTTGAACTTGATGAAATAATAATCACTAGTGCGTATATTTTCGTGGTTAAGAGAACAGACGTATAATTTTTGCTACGTTTTTGAAATATTAATGTGTAGAAACATATAAATGTTATACATTAAAGTCATAGGTGTTTAGTTGCCTACGATCTTAAATAGTTATTAATACGATAGTAAGCCGGATTTTTTTTGTCTTTGCATATATACACCAGTTAGTATTGTAGGTGGTGATATAATACTAAAATTAATAAATAAAATAAAATTAGAAAATATAAAAAAAAAAAATTATGGTAGATATGGGCTGGAAACTTTATATTCTCCGTTCACTCTAAGTTGAGTCCTGATGTAAACAAATAAAGTAATATCATTGCACTTCGCTAGCTTCTAATTGGCTCAATTTGTGCGTCGCGCCGACGTACTATTTCCAACCGACAAAAGTGTGTACAGTAGGCATCATAGGAAACAACAACGCCGTATATATTAAAACAATATTGCGTGAAAATTTCGTATGTGTTATCGACATAAGGAAACAAAAATTACACAAAAACTTGATAAAAATATTGACATCATGTGTAATTACTGTATATTTTAAAATTTAATAGTAATTGTCAAGTCATGACTAATGATTGTATTCAAATATTCCGGTATTAACGTAACGAAAATTTGGTACTACATGCAGAAAAAAAGTTGTCAACAAGATGAGTGATTAAACTTACTGTAAAGTCCTCCTGGATTATTTTGTTCTTCGTTTTGGAAAAATTACTTTTATAAATCACTAAACAATCTGTCGATAATTCACGACACATATTGTTTTTTTTTATACATAAAAAATTGCTATGCGAGATTTTTATTCTTGCCTTATAAACATCACCACGGTTTGTTCAGTAATGAAGACATATATCCACGTTTCGAAAACCATGCAAGACATTTTCACTGTTCACGTCCAGCATCACATAACCTAATCTGCAAGCGACGTAAATATAAACCGACGCGAGGACGGAACAAAATAGAACAAGGAACTTTGGTTCGGACCACGCGGCCGTAGTTCGGACGAACTGGAACGGAAAATGGACGAACGAATAAAAACATTCGCAGTAACCACAACATTGACGCGTTAACGTCCAAAAATACTTTGAAAAAATAAAACATTATGTCTGATTGTGATATTTCTGACATATTTTTACTGTGGTAATTATTACTGAACTAAACTTTTGGTATCTTCAGAGTATCGTACGTCTCTAAATACTGGCAAGTGTACCAAGAAACTCGTACGTTTAGCAGTGCGTCAGTCGTTAAATAACTCGTGAACCAACTGTACGGACGTGTCGTCCGCTAACCATAATTAAAGTAATAAACATATAGCGTCGAAGATTGTGTTTGTAACGTCCGTATATTTTACATATTTGTTAATAAACCTCTCTCATTAAGTGATGCAGTGGAAAATGTATATGTAAACGACAAATAACAAAGATCTATTTCTTATGCAAGATCATAATGCACGGCGGTAGGCAGCCAATGAACATGTTTGTTTATAATTTGCTTTGTTTATCCTAAAACTCAACTAAGAGTGAACGGAGAATAACACGTTTAATTTTTTTGAGTTTGATATTTGGCGAGACGTGAAAGAGAAATAAGACATTTAAATAACATGCATGTGAAAAACTGGCACAACGCCTGGTCGATTACTGGATGATTGGTCCTTTGTTTCCAAATAATATTTTTTAACAGTGTCAAATAGTTATTCTAAGACTTACAATTTCTGCAAACAATTTTTAAATTATTAAATACATCAATGTTCGCACAATTATTTGTAGTGAACTGAAGATATGTTTGAAAACCAGTTTCGGTGGGAAATGTTTTACTGTAAAAGTACGAATAACATGTGTTTATACTGACAGGCTGACAAATTTGATATTGTTTCCCATACAAGTGTATTTATTTATCATAATAATTTGTATAATTTTTAACCTCTTTAAATGCTTGTGACATTCTTCGGATAGTCCCTGACTGATAAATGAATTGTAAAATTTCAAGAAATGTTACTATGTATTTGTCTTGCTTAAACGTGAAGCTCTGTTGGGTTGCCTAGCGCTATGCTCTTTGACCACGAACGCTGTCTAAAGGTACGCGCGCACTACGGCGTCACGGCAAGGACGGACAGACGGACGGACGGGAAGTCGGTAAATTTTCCGATCCACCCGGCGGCGGTACCGGCAGTTTCGGAAGGCACAAATTTTTGGACAGTGTCTGGTGAGCCACTGCAATGTGACGGGTGGCACGGCACACACCGCACTGTCTTTTAATTCCCTCGCTCGAACTTTCTGTCGGACGGCCGAAGCTGCCGATCGTCCGTTCCCGGCCGTCCCGCCGTGGTGCGCGCACTTCTATTACTCTACACGTTAAAGATTTTTGTATTTTTCTGTGATGGCCGTCCGTCCTTGCCATGACGCCGTAGCGCGCGCGTACCTTAAGGACGCTTTTTCACCTAATTTTTCAACGTCGTTTCATATTTTTTTAATTTGTACCAGATATATTTTGTCTTATTTTAGACCATAATTTTCATCACCATTTTTTTATTTTTTATTTGTACCACATATTTTTTTCTTATTTTAAACACAATATGTGACTAAATTTGGCTCTTATAACATTTTTTATCTCTCATAGTTTTCGCGTAATGGTTTGTTAAAGTCATATTTGTATGTTTCCGTTTTAACGACAACACTAAAAACACCTGATATACCAAACTAAAAAAAATCACAGTGGACAAAGACGTTGCAGGCTACAATGTCATGCTCATAAAAATAAAGAATAAATATTATTTGTATTTTTTAAAAAACGCTGAAACTGAAAAAAAAAATTTTAAAAATTCAATAATGTTTTTTTAAACACAAATAATTTTTATTGTTTATTTTATGAGCATGACATTGTAGCCTGCAATGTCATTACCCACTGTGATTTATTTAGTTTTGTATATCAGTTGGTTTTAGTGTAGTTCTTAAAACGGAAACATGCAAAATATGACTTTAACAAGCCATTACGCGAAAACTATGAGAGATAAAGAAACATTAATAAGAACCAAATTTAGTCACATTTTGTGTCTAAAATAAGAAAAATAATATCTGGTGCAAATAAAAAATAAAAAAATGTTGATAAAAATTGCGGTGGACCGCGCCATTCTGAACTAATCAATGCAGTCAGAGATTGTTTCGCGAAGGAGGAGGAGCAAGGTCTTGTGCGCTGGTTATATGAATTGAGAATGGGATAGCGACGGAATATATGGCAAGAAAAAACACGAGAAAATTACCGCAATTCACCACGTTTTCCTTTTTGTGAAAAAACACAGATTGTTTCAAGAATAATATCCATATAAACGTAAGTACGAATAACCATACGCCTTACTTTATTAATGAACATGATACTGTCACGTGTATTAAACATTGCAGGTGTACTATCATCGGTGAAACTGCAATAATATCACAGTATATGTTCGAAATGTCATCTTGCTCCCATACACACGTTCACATGACGGATCAAGAACCTGCCGCACGCTTTAAAATACTCCTACATGATGTGGAGCATTTTCTCGCTGGCTTCCATGACATGTTGTGTCTGCATTGGGAATGTCTGCTGCATAAACGACATGTTTAAAGTTGCCCCAAAAATTATCCCCATAGGTACACAAATCACAATTGTATACTTGCTTCCTTGGCAAAGTGTCACCAAAGAGAATACAATTGAGTGCATCAGCATATTTGTATCACTAATATCGTTCAACTATCTAAGAACAATAATTTTAACCGGTTACAACGCTATATTGTTTTATAGTACAATGCAAACTTATTGACCTAACCTTCTATTAAAATCTCACAAATTACAGTTTTTAGAATATATGTTAATGTGGACTCTTTTCTTGTTTTGGTGTAAGGAACGCAGTATACGAGTATGTAAAAGTATTTCAGAAAAAAATCTGTATAGATAGCTCAACATTACTAGCATACGAATTTACCTGGTGAAGTCCAAGTGCTATGAAAAGTGCATGGTTGAGTCGGGCGTGATCGCGTCTCTAATAGAGCTATTTATGTTTTCTCGGCATGTGACCAGGATGTTCGTTCACCAGAGGCTAGTCAGGTTGTCTTCGAGTACGTGCCAGCAATTTGCTTGTTTACTTTATGCACAGAAACAAGTTGAAATTTTACTGTCCACAGGCTTGCCGAGTGACTAAGTGAACGTCTCAAGAATGTAACAATGGCTGAAGAACAGGCCTGCCGTAGTTAAATACTGTTTGAGAGCTTTAAAAATAAATGTTTAATTATTCTGCTGGAGTGTGGAAAGTTTCCTTAGGGACGGGATTATTTTTCTGGACCACGATGTTTTCAATTAAGTCATGCAAACAAGGTTTCTAAGTTGGATGTAATCATATAAATACTACAAATGAGGAAGTGTGTTTGTTGGTTTGTCCTTCTTTCACGCAGCAGTAGAGCAAAGGGTTGACATAATTTTTTGCATAGATATAATTTATGGGCCGGAAAGTGATACTCTTTTTATCCTGGGAAAATGTTGGATACCTGTGGGACAGCTATTTGATATTGAGCATAATTAGCCTATATAACTCCTTCTTCACAACGAAATAGCTGAACGGATTTTGATGCTTGACATATAGCATTTTATAAAGCAGTATCATAATGTTAATATCTGTAGTTGTACTCTGATTTTTTTTTTTTCAATATAGCGCCAACCATGGCTGTAGAGTATTGGTGATCTGTTGCCAAAAACCATTAAAATATTTTTAATAGAACTGCAAGCAAATCCACGGTAATAGCTAATTAAAAATAATACCACACTTTGTTACCTTCTTTTGTATACTGTCTTTGCGCTGCTTTCCACGTTTCATCTGTAATAGCAGCTTACCGCACTCTCGAGCATGATTAACCACAAGAAGCTCTCGTGACGTATTGGACGGTCGAAAACACTACTTGGGTTACAGTTTGTAAGCTTCAGTTTTAAGTTTCGTCCTACTTAGTTTAACCTAGTGACTTTTCATAAACGCCTCTGGACTGGTGAGTGTTAACTAACTTTGTATCTAGTGAAGGGATCTAATCTTGTCGATGGCAATCCCAAGAATGACGGAGATATGAAACCGGCGTGTGACCAGCGTGTAGGTACTCTATCAGACATCCCCTGGACCTCTTGCTTGTAACAAGTAAAGTTTTGCTCTTTACTTATGATATGAAGAGAGCCGTGTTAAAATTATAAGACTTAGCAAAACTAGAGTTGTACTAAGTTATATGAAATATAACAGCACCGTGCCCTGCCGTGTGAATCGTTCTCTTAATGTGTCAGAAGGGAGTTGTCAGACACTAATACAAATGACTACTTATTAATGAACTAAATTCTATGGATACAATTTCGTTGTTTATATAGAAATGTATTTGTTTACTAAATTAATTGACAGTCAAAAAATTTAAAAATTGTATTTTTAAATAACATAAAAATAAATAGAGAGAGTGTCCGTGGTTGTCCAGTCGCCAGACCCATTCGCCTCCCACCAAGGCGATCTGGGTTTGACCCTCGACAGGTTCGGTCCCGAATGTTTTGAACGTGGGAAAAGTGACGAACGTTGCTGTTGGCCGACGGGTTTTCTCGGGGAACTTCCAGTTTCGCTTCTTCACTCTCATCTCACCCCATCCATTCTTCACTCTCATCTCACCCCATCCATTCTTCACTCTCATCTTACCCCATCCATTCTTCGGATCGGACGGACGACAGTCATGTCTCGCTAGTCTAACAGTCGGCCCAACCTTCTTCCCGGCCTTCTTCATACACAATGTGACTATGCCCGAAGGCGGGAACACGTAGTGGATTTTCATTTTTCATTACTAACGAGGGAGAAAAACGGGCTTTATCATTCCCACCCGACCATCCTGATGTTGATTTCCAATGGTTTCCCTCAATCACTCCAGGTGATTGCTAGGATGGTTCCGTTATATGCGAGGGTTATTTTTTTTTTCAACCTCCGGTCGGCTGTAATAAAAACGGGAATGAATTAGGAAATTATTTTAATGTCAAAATAAACCTACATCTTTACACTATTGTTCCACATAGTCACCGTGTAGATTGAGGCATTTGTCGTACCGATGCACCAGCTTGCCGATATCCTCTGCAAAGAATTATGCCTCCTGCCTATTCAGCCACGTTTTAACTGTGTCCTGCAGTTCATCATGGGTGTTGAACAGACGCACGTAAATTTCGCGGATTCATCTGGCAGCAGCCTAGATTTGTCAGTCCTATACACCCACTGGCCACAATCGATTATATAATGGCTTATAACCGTACAAGCAGGTAGCAAGCGATAGCACTTCGCATTATTTCCTTATTTACTACTGGCTTGCAGTGGTCAAATGGTGTTTCGTAACAGCCGCCAGCAAGCCATAGACATGACAATGAAGTATACATAATTGGCGTTCAACCTGACCTGGAATGTATCTGCGAAATTTACGTACCTCTAGTGTTAAAGTGTCGTCCTCCTGACCACTTTATCAACGTGGTGAAAAGGTGGAAGTCACTCGGTACCAAATCCGGACTGTAAGGGCGGTATCGGCAAGCTGGTGCATCGGTACGACAAATGCCTCAATCTGCACGGTGATTATGTGGAATAATAGTGTAAATATGTACGTTTCTTTTGACGTTAAAATGATTTCCTAATTCATTCCCGTTTTTATTACAGCCGATTGGAGGTTGAAAAGAAAAAACTCGTAGATCCTGGCCCACTCTTATCCATTTCCCTCTGTGTACCCGTACCAACGTCTTGTGCGGTTACATGTCACGTAAATAGTAAGTTAATAAATAAAATTATGTTAATATATTCGTGATTTACAGTACACATTACTGCCACAAAACCTGACGAATTTATTATATATGTGTATCATAAATTACTTTTTATTTCAAATCACGTTAGGTGCATAGGACTTAATTTATCTCAGTCTCAGTATTTCCCTCTTAATTTACTCATTTCTTCTCTATACTACAATCTAAACTCATTGTCTGTTTCTCAAGCAAATATGTTATTTCCGTTTTTCCTTCTGCACTCCAACTGCCGCACACTTCCCGCTGAATCATTATCTGCTAACCGCTACGCTACTCCCGCGTCGCTCATTGCCTTCCTATGTCGTGTCGCTGCATCGCTGCCATCGCTTCGCCACATTCCGCGCCTCGGCTTAAAGCTAAATAATAATAATGTATAGTCGGTTGCAAGCTGTTTTTTTCAGCCCCACACAGTTCTACAAAGATCATGTTTCACTATCCTAGTGACAGCTTAAAACTGTTCGGTAACTGAAAGTTCCCGGTGAAGTAATAGTTTCCATACCCATCTTGGAGTGTCCCTCACAAGGACACCTAACGGTTCCAGTAAACGCGTACTACCTAAAGTTTTTTGGCCAGCTGACGTCAAAAAAGTGATAAATGCTGATGAATTGGTAAGGTAGTTTGAAAAACGAAGAAAGGATAATTTGGCTACGCATGCGGGCGATGCTCTGTCTTGTAACAGTTCTTTCTAAATTCTGTGTCTATCCATTTATGATTGATATTCCCATTCAGACAGCATAACCTAGTTAAGAATAAGGTTACATCCCTTAAATATTACTAGGGATCACAGTGCTGTTTCTTATTCATCTTTTATCTCTTTCTCTCTCACTCTCTCATTCTGATGACTTCTTTTCAACAACAATGTGCACGTAGTTCTCCAGAGACAACAAAGAAAAAGTATGGATTTTTCTGATTAAAAAACTTTTACCGGCTTTGTGGCTGGTGGCCGTGTGTTGCCGAAATTATACCCTTCCTCTTGTTTCACCTATCGGTAAAGACGCCTCATTTCTGTCTCGTTGCAACATGTCTGCTCTAACCTTTCTTCATCGTACCTAACTAGTTATAGGTAGAATTCCCTTCATCTTCTAAACATTTTAGAAAAATGTGTGACAATTTGCTTATAATCGACACATCATAAAGTGTTTAACACGTCTACTTGACTATCTTATAACAGCCTTTTATCTGCGTACATTCATATTTTATAAAACCTTTAGTTTTACAGTCGTGTAGTAAAAGTACTGTTTAATGTAAAAATAACTTAGCGTACATAACTCCTTTGTTTACCTTAAAGTACTTTCGATCTTGCATTAACTTACATTGCTTGCCCTTCACATAAGGACATTTATCCTTAAATGTGGAGCAAATCGTGTTATTTTCTTTATTAACACACATCTTTGTATCTAGCCTACACATCAGACTGTTGTATTTAAGACATACTGTGGAATCGTTAATTTATTACGCTCTTTGTATAGGCCTATACATTTAGAAGCTTTTACATATTTTGTGTTGCTGGGTCAAAGACTTGAAGTCATTGCAAGTAACGTTACTAATTTTACGAAGACCTGCCAATAAATTGAATACTTTACGCTCAGCGTAAACATTATTGCGGCTAACAATTAAAATGTTTAATATAAGCTCTGTAAAGAAATTGTTTAACGCTGTCACATGTATAGACACATGGTAACAGAATTACTAACAGAGTCTTAATCAAACAATATAATTCAAAATAAATGATAATAACAACGAAATTATAAAAAAACAATCATAGAAATGACGTCTTATATTCCATGCATGGGTTAGCTCTACTGCGGTAAAAGAAAATTGGTGTGAAAAAAACACTAACGGTGCAAACATTTTTAATTGTAAATGTAAAGTTTGTTGGTCCGAAAATACATTACGACTTTATAATTCTAATTCTGCGGAAATGTTGCTTATGTGTAAACTGAATTTTGGGAAAATAATTATAAATGTACATCTGTCATTCGGAGTTCACGCTTAAGGCCTGGAGTTTAAGGCACCCGCCTGTCTGCCGTATAAACAACGTTGCAGGGTGCCACCAGCATTATTTTCCTAAGAAACTTCTAAACATATTTCTAATGTGTGGATATAACACAAGAACACACACTCCAAACGTTGATAAAATGGTTGTTTCAAACAAACATATTTATTAGAAAGGTCAATTCGCAGCCCCTCAAAATGGCTTAAAACAGCTTTTTCAGTTCCAGTATCATTAACCGGTGTCATACTGCACACATATTGTTGTCCAGGCTCATGAGTCTAACTGATGTGCTCCCTCGTTTTCCTTCGAAACTGTTTTTTCGTTTCGACCATAAAAAATATGCTAGTAAACAATTTAACTCGCTGAACATCTTGTAAAGCTACTTGGGCATTCTGTTATTTTTTCCTTGTCTTACTTTTTTATATTACTAGTAACGATTTTTTCCCCGCTAATTATTCCAACATCTTACAAAAACATGATGCAATTGCAGGTGTACTTGGATCAGATACCTCAAATCTGTTTCTAACTAATGCTATAGTATAGGCAACTTTATTCTAATTGGAGACGTAGATGAAACTGGACAAGAATCGCCTGGTTCATGATTTCTTACCCGTGTAGCATTGTTTCTGTCTTCAGCATCAATATTTTTCAAAACCAGGCAAAACGTTTTCTTTTAAAAGTTGTAGTGTTTTCCTTCCTTGGCTGTTTTTGTTACGATTTTATCAAATCCGTCAATATAGTCTCGATTTTATAGTTTTCTTAATTTGTATTTTGCATCGTGGTATACTTTTTTATCCTCTACACCGCCTGAGTATGAGTTACAATTGGAATAGAGGCTTTGAAACATAATGGTTCAACTTTAGCAACGCAATCGGTTAGGGCTGAAAGTGGTTATTTGTTTATTTGAATGCGATGGCAATTCCAAACTATTAGTCCATGGGCCAGACACCAAAATATTGCTGTTCGGTACAAAATGGAGGTACCAAAAACCCTTTATATCAGTGATTCCATATATCATGGGGAAGCCGAAAAGGCAATCTGGACATCTCAAGTGAGTAGCTTTTAAAAATGGCGGCCATTTAAAGTTGGCGGATCAAGGGTTTCGGAAATCGACTATATATTTGCATCCGTTAGTCTGATTTTTACAAATGTTTTTTTAAATAAAAGCTATGAAACTATGTAAACTTTTTTGTAGTTATGTTTATTTACATAACTCTAACAGATTAGAAGATAAATGCTAAATTATCTAGTTTTTAAGTATTTTTCTAATATATTTATGTCAACAATCAGTCAGAATGTCATGTTATTAAACAGTATGTATAAATTTTATCACTTCAAACAAAACTTACACATCTTAACAGGTATACAGGTACCGTTAGGGCTCTTTGTTCTATTTTTTTTGCAGATGGGGCTAACAATTGTTGCATTTATATCATTTAAAGTAAACTTATTGCAGGTAATCTATATATACCTTTAGGTCACAGAACTGAATTTTGTATCTTGTCCATCTACTTCAGTTCACTTTATTAATTTTGTATGCTATTCAGTTGTATTATACATCCAAGGAGTACTAAAATGGTAACGTTAAATTTATGTTGCAGGTTGAACCAGAATGATAAATAATGGATAGAAACGAAGAAATGTGTGATGAGGACAGTCCCAAACCAAACAAAATACCAAAAATTGATAAGGAGATATGTGTTTTGTGTGGTAAGAGGACTCCAGTGGAAAATCTGACTCACCCAAAGACTTTGGAATCATGGAAAGTGTTGTTAAATGCAGCCCAAATTAGGAAATTTCAACCTATACTTCAAATAATTGCAGAGGGGCCAGAAATTCCAAAAATTAAATACGAATCGAAATGCCGTAACGAATTTACCCACAAAAAAAGTTTCAAAAAGTTGAAAACACCAGTAGATGCTAGTGGAAGGACAGAATGTGTATACCGCAGAAGCAGCCTTAGACAGCCGGATGTTACAGCTTCAACTGTTTTTCCAAAAGTATGTATATTCTGCGAGTCAAACAAGTATGTGAAAGGTAGCAGAACTATAGAAAAGCTGATCCAGTGCGTTGATTTACGTGCAGATGAAAACATTAGAAGTTGTGTAAGAAGAATTATTTCAACTAACCGCTGTGAAACACAATCTTTGATTGATGAGAGAATATTAGCCGTAACAACTCGAGACATAGTAACAGCAGAGGCGCACTATCATAAATCATGTTATATTGATTACACAAGACAGCGACCGCAATCTGAAAGTGATGTTACACCTGAAGATGTAGAGTTAAATGCCTACATTGTTGCAGAAGAAAAGTCTTACAAAAACATTTTTTCCTACGTACGAAATGATGTTATATGTTACCAAAATGTAGTAAGAGTGGCACAACTGATAAATGTTCTAAAGAATGATATGTATGTTCAAGGAATTAAGGAGATCAAAGCAAGTACAAAAAAACACATAAGACACAAACTTGAACGAGAGTTTGGTGAGAGCATTCAAATTTTCTCGGACAAAAATGGAAAACTATTTGTGA
>PNEQ01029748.1:0-33632 GCA_003012365.1 Medauroidea extradentata | reverse complement strand
TTTAACGTAACGTTTCAAGTCTGTTCATACAACATCATGGGAATCCATGCCATCGCACACAACTACCAGGTAACCTCCATTAAACTATAGTTATGCACTAGGCGAAAGTATGTCCATGGAAATTTCCACTCGGGAAAAATACTGCGTCGTAACCAGAAACGTTAACTGCCGCTGATGTCAAGTTGACACCGTCACAATACCCATTCTATTTAATTAATATTACTCGAGGAGATAATCATGGAAAATATAAATGTTGTTAACGTGAGCCAAATTCACCCCACATGTCCAAAGTCACCCCACATGTCAAGTCACCCCACATCAAAAGTCACCCCACGTGTACAAAGTCACCCCACATGTACAAAGTCACCCCACATGTACAAAGTCACCCCCCATGTCCAAGGTCACCCAACATGTCAAGTCACCCAACATATCAATAGTCACCTCACATGTACAAAGTCACCCCACATGTTTAAAGTCACAATCACCTCTGCTTACTCTACGTTATATTCTTGTATTGTGGATAATACTTATATGTGTGATAACCGTGGCTACAAAACTGTTATAATGTTTTTAATAATATATGCTAATTGCAGAAAATATTTTGTATTTAGAATTATCAATTTTTATGTACAAAAGTTTTGTCTTCGTCTTGCCGTTATTTAATTTTTTACAAAAATACGTACTGGCAACTTGTATTTAAGAAGTACCAGATTTATTGACGAAGCCTATTTTTACGTTGCTGATGAGTGTTATCAGCACTCCTCTCAACAAGCGCTCTAAAATGTTAAATAACATTGTGTCTGGTCATAAGAATTTTTGGTACATTATCGACTAAGAAATTAAGAAGAAAACCATTGTAAATATAGCGTAGAAAATTTAATGCACTAATATTTACACTACTTTAACTGCGGGATTCTATTGTAAACTATATCTATATTTAGGATTACGAATATAGTACAGAACGTGTTCTAAATATATTATTACTATGTTTGTGTATAACCAGATATGACGGAATATATCACAAGTCATCCGTTTATGAAGTATCAAATATAATTAACACTAAAATTTGCCAGCTCACACACTTTCCAGTCTCTTTAAGTAATATTCAAGCAAAATAATGCATTTCATAATAATAAGCTAGTGATTTTTGATAAACAGAATTTTGCAATAACTTATTTCGATGTCTTACGTGCACAGCTGCTGTTATACTTCGTCGTCATTGATATGATGTTTTGAATCTCAGTGTCTTGGGGATATATCAGCAAATCACAGACACGTGGTGTCGCAGTTACTTTATCCTCATTGGCACAGCCACATGAGTAGGGCCAGAAAAATTTCGCTAATTCAGTGTGACCCACATGCCAGATTCCATTGTTGAGATTTTTAAATGTTTGTTGCAATGGGAGTTAACAATGAGAATTTATTGGTTTGTGGACGTACGCCATTGCTCATGTTTTTGCTGATCAAACCTGTGTTGAATGACGACTCTCATTCATAAGGCTATGGCTAGCCTTTAGGGCTATTTTTTGAGCTTGTTTGCTGTTCACTGGTGACATTCAACACAGGTTTGATCAGCAAAAACATGAGCATTGGCGTACGTCCACAAACCAATAAATTCTCAGATTCCATTGTCCTATGCATAGGGGCCGGAAAATTTCGTGGATTCAATGAGCTGCATGTTAGAATGCACTATCCTATGCATATTCAAGCCCCGATCATTTGTCTACTAGCTGCTTCTTTGTGGATCAGCAGACAATGAACGAATAGACGGGGCTTGCATATACGTAGGACAATGGATTCTACCATGCAGGTAATTGAGTCCGCGACATTTTCTGGTCCCTATTATGCACGTTCAAGCCCCGTGTATTCAATCATCGTCTGCTGTTCGACTAAGTAGCAGCTAGTTGACAAACAGTTGGAGATTGAGTATGCATAGGATATTTGATTCTAACGTGCAGGTCATTGAATTTGAGAAATTTTCCTGGCCCTACATATGTGCGACGCCTCTGCAAAACCAGACTCTACCAATATGCAGAGTTGCAGGTTTGCACGTAAGGCATTGAAACCAGTAGTGCAAAATTATTTTCGGCGAAAATCACTGGCTCTAGTGACAAACAATGGCCGGCCCTTTCCCGATAATTAACTTCTGCGTTCCTCCTCAACTGATGGCCACTACAAACCTTAATTGACTGTAACTCCTCCCTCCTGCCTCTGAAAACCCGCGGACAGCCAAGCCATTCTCTGAAATCGAATAGGAGTAACCGTGCAATTGCCTGTGGCCACATAGGTTCCCGGCGCAGATTCTAGCGCCGCGGTGAACATCCATTGAAAAAGTTCTAACCTCGTTTTCCAATGAGTTAGTCGTTCTCTGCTGTTCGCGGGTAAAATTAATTTCTTTTTCCTCGGGTTTCTAGGTAACTGCCGGCCAGTTTAGCTGTTGCTTTCCACATTTTCCGCGGTTGGTTTATTTTGTTGGCAAGACTCTAAGTACATACATAAAAGTTCCAACAAGCTCGGTGAAAATTTTGATCTGAACAATGTGGTTTGGTTTGGGCTTCTGTATTTTAAATAACTTTTGAGAAAGACAATACGATTAGCCAGTTGGAAAACATAACGAACAGCAAACCTCAACCTCAAATCTCATATGGTGGGTTCGAGATAAAGTGAGTTCTTTTAAAGACATTATTGTCTAAAATAATAATTTAAATTATAATTTATTGCGACCTTAGACCTTGTCTTTACAGTTCTGCACAATCAACAGGCGAACACTTAGACTTTTACTAAAGGTTGTGTGTTTATATTATAAATTGCGGGAAAATACAAGTAACTCGAAAGGAGAAAGAACAAATGGTTCCAAATGTACTCAGTTTATCCCGTACCACCCATATCAAGATACTCCGTCAGGAACTAATTTTTCACAACAATAAGAGGTCTTACAGGGGACTTTACATATACATTGCCAATAAAAATAATTTCAGATGTGATTACAAGCACCTGAACTGATTTTATAGTTAAACATTCTTGAGTCTAAAGGACAAATACACACAGTTATAACTCGTTAGTGAGTAGTTGTTACGCGAGATTTTATACTGCTTTGTTTACATATATATAAAAAGTTATGTGGTAAACGAAAATGTTCTGTTACATACGAATTTAGGTATCAGATTATGGAACAGTGAATATGAATAAGAAGTTCATACACTCGCAAAAACATAGAAGCAGGGCAATATAACTATAAAACGGGATTTTTGTTATTTTAGTCACCTTTAGGATAGACTCCACCAACATTAGTACAGTACACTCGAGGCACGCGTTTTCTGGTCACTGGCTGTTGCCTAGTGATATGTTAGGTTAACAGCATGTATAAGATTTTTAAACGTTTGTTGCAATGGGAATTTACAATTATATTTTATTGGTTTGTGGACATACGCCATTGCTAGTGGTTTTTTTGCCAAACTTGTATTGGAAGGCAAAGTGGCAAAGTACAAAAAATTACTCAAAAAATCACAGAAAACAGAAGAAAAACGATCGCAGAGGAATTCCGTCAGTGTTTTATTAATATATATATATTTATTTATTTAATTATCAGCAAAATTCTAGAGATAGAATTCAGTAAAAAATTTGACAACACCCAAACACAAAAGACACCAAAAAAACCAGATTGACAAAATTAGAAAAGATGAAAAAAGACATAAATATTGGACAGTTTACAACAAATATAAAAACAAGAGACAACCTAACACAAGTTAGAGCTGTGTCTCAGTCTGAAGACGGGGACAGATAGGAGCTCACGAAACGTTGCACTATTTCGTTTATTTTAACTTGTGTTGGGTTTGCTGTAAACTGTCCACTATTTATGTCTACTTCCATATTTTCTAATATTGTGAATCTGGTTTTTCTTTGGGTCTGTCTTTCGTGTTTGGGTGTCGTCAAATTCTTGACTGAATTCCATCATTATAATTCTTGCTGACATATACATACATTTTTTAAAAAATGACGGAATTCCTCTGGGGCCGTTTATCTTCTGTTTTCTGTGATTTTTTGTGCGTTTTTTTTTTGCTTTGTCACTTTGTTTTTGAACGGAAGTTTTGTCGACAAAACATGAGCAATGGCGTATGTCCACAAACCAATAAATTCTAACTTCATGTACTCAATATGTTATGAATTCAGTAAAATTTTACAGTTCTTTTAATATACTATACATGTTTTATGCAATACCATTTGACATTTTTAAGTTGTAAATTTAACCAAAGATATACATACCATCTTAAGCGCAGTGCATACTTTGTCTCACATAAAATAATGTTAACAGTTATAGCTCTCAGAGTTGTCAGGATTTACTGAATTAATACGAAACAAATTATACCACGTAACTCGAGTTTCGTTTTATATTTACTGCAGGTGGTTATCCAACATGATTCATAATTGTGGAAGATAAATAATATGTTTGCCTGTTGAAGTAAATACTGTCCTGATATTTATCTGTGTAAATCTCCATATCGTAAATGTTATACATGGCTATGTGGCTCGCTACTCAGTTGCATCGAATGAAGACATAGAAGTCACCGAGCAATGTAAATTTTTCTATGCGGTTTCCTGCTGACCGAGAGCATTATAGCGAACAGTCAGAGATAACTATCTGCCACTAGAATGTCTAGACGATGAACGCAGTTGATTTAAAAATAACGTACCGAGTACGACAAACATGCTAGCGTATAACGTTCCAGCACTGAAAATTCGTGGTCTAGCGGTAGAGAAAATAGTCCGGCGGAAAAAATCATAGATTTAATCCTGTCCTTTTGGGACTTTTACATAGTCTGAAGTTGAGTCCAGCATACGCCACATGCAGATGGCCCCACAATATTAGAATAGTGTTCCAATTTTCGTACACTGCAAGGCTTTGCCATCCGTTGTTTTCGTCATATACCACTCATGCTCGACTTGGGACATCCCAAGGGAACGGGAAGATCAAGTTATTATTTCGACATGACGTAGGCAGTATTTAACAACTTTAGCCGTATGAAGTCAGGCAGTTGAATCCTGCCAAAAAATGAAGTCATTTAGAGAGGTAGCATGCTGAGAAAAAATTTTGTTGGTGCGAACAAAATTTGTTTCAATCAACCAAATCATTTGTTTGTATAGGGGCAACGAAATATTTGTTTGCTCGTACCAAATTATTTTGTTTTCTCGATTTGTTTGAGGCAAATAGCTTAATATTGTTAGCAGTACCAAATAATTAGTTGGTCATAAAAAATTTTCGTTAGACATACAGTAAATAATGCACACACAATATTTTAAGAACTAAAAAAAATTATATTTTACTAACTTAAAACATTTTTGGAATTTTAAAACCTTAAAAAAATGGCCGCACCGGGATTTGATCCGTTACCTCCTCATCACTTAACTTTTTCTGTTCATGATCTATCCAACTTTTTTATTTTTTTATTGACAATAAAGTACATATCTAGAGAAACAAGTACAATGTGGTCAGGGGCTCGAGTGCGCATGTCCCTTTTTTTTTGTACAAATTGTTTTACATGGAAATACACACAGGTATAATGTACAAGTGCACAATGACTACATTACTATATCTTAGAAGAAAAATAAACATGGTCCATAATGTTGATATAAAACTTGGCTTTGTACCATCGCCCATTTGAGAGATCGGAGATAGTCAATGAATTCCCGTAATCCGAAAGGAATCGTTGTATGCAGAGTAAAGTGTATTAAATTCATCAGCAACCAAACCACAGACCGCCGTTTGACAGCGGGGAAGACTTTCAGGTCGAAGTAACATAGGGCCGATATTATAAACCTCTTTCGAATGATAACCAACTGCTATCCCCATAGAGAAAACATTGGTGAGCAGTTGGTTGTCATTCGAAAGAGGTCTATATATACGGCCCATAGTGTTGTCGCAGACACATCTTGAGCATTAATACCGAGGATTCTGGCAATGCGGCGTTTACACCAGTTCCACAGTGGTGCGGAGTATGAGCAGGTGGTGACGCGATGAATTGCGGTATCACACTGGAAGCAGATGTCGCACTGGTCATCATTTTCCAGAAAAATACGTTTCCGACGAACTCTTGTTGGTGTCAAATCATTCACGAATGCAAATGCTGACGCGCGGAGGGTCGTCGAGATTGCCACGTCTGCAATGTTTGGCCAGATATAGTTCCAATGCAAGGTGGTTAACTTTTGTTGCACACGGGGTATAACCTGCAACGTCCGTTGATGGAAACGATATAATAGGCGCGTGGTAGCACAGACCCCATCCTGTAATTCACTGACCGTTTGTCGGAGCGCCCGCAAGGCTTTAAGATAAGTACAGTACCTTTCGTCCAGACAACGTGATGAAGAGCCGCGATGCTAGGGGTGTCCGTCGAGAACTGTTGTATAAAAGTTTTCCCTTGTTTTTAGTTGATGATCAACAAGACCTAAACCACCATTGGTTGTTGGCAAGTAGATTTGGTCTCTACTGACCCTGAAAAAAAAAATCCACACCATAAGAACCATCCAGTGTATCGATGTATTTGTGCCTCGACCACCTTCGGCATGGGAAATAATTGCGCTACGTATCCCAGTTGAGCAAATAAATAAGTGTTTATTAGGTACGTCTTGTGTATGATATTTATATTGCGAAGTCGAGCGATTATAAGGCTACCGCGTATCTTGTTCACCGCTGTGTCCCAACCAACTGAGCTATGAATGCTTCTGTGATATTAAGATTGTTATTTGTATAAGAATAGTTGGGCCTAATATTAAATTACGATTGTACTGCTTTATTTTCAAGCATGTTTGTTTTCCGTCTGCGAAAAGGTGAACGACGTCAAATAATATTACCAAATGATTACCGTGCGCCGCAGCACAAAGAACGAAACGTGTAGCTGCGGTGTTTCTTTTTAAGTTCATATCATTTTCTTTTGTGATCGATCAAATTAACCACTTTAAAATTGTTATAGCTAAAATTAAGTTACTTGAATTACGCTGATTATCGGTTTAGACGTCCTACTTGTCGCACAAGCTTATATTTTGAAAGTTGAGGTATATAGTGTTCGCCATCACGTCGCTCACGCATACCAGACTGCCATCTTCCGCAAGTCAACCAAATGGTTTTAGTTTCGCCAACAAAATCATTTAGTCCATCGAAAAAAATTGTTGGTTCAAAGCACGTCACTCATAACTAACAATTTTATTTTGTTGACAAGTTGCAACAAGTTGTTTGTTTACACAATATATTTATTTGACGACCTATAGTAACCAAATATACGTTTGGCACAAACAAAGTGCGTTTAAATGAATTATTTGGTCGAGGGAAGTAATGAAATTTGTTTGGAGGACTCCAAGCTTGGTCTTACCAACAAAATATTGTTTAGCTGAAGCAAACATCACCCAAACAAATATATTTAGCATAATGAAACAATTCTTTCTTTCAGTACACCCACATGGGGTGACAATATTCCTCATAATACTACGAGAGCGGGGGCGCGGTAGCCGAATGGTCAGAACATTCGCCTCCCACCACGATTCCAGGAGAGGGCGGTTCCCGGAATCGTGCCAGACGATGTCGTTGGTCAGCGGGTTTTCTCGGGGATCTCCCGTTTCACCCGCCTTTCATTCCGGCGCTGCTCCATACCCATCTCACGTCATCCCTCACCAGCGCTAAAGACATCGATGTTAAGCGCTGACCAAAATTTCTCACTCACTCGCTACGAGAGCGAATCATATAAGATAAACAATGGTTACCATTAGGAACTACGCCATTTTAAAATGAAGTACAGTTTGTTGCGTTTACCCTAGGTCCCTTCACAGCTAATAGCGATAATACTCAGTCGCCATAACGAAGATACCTGCGTCACTGGACACCATACATCATAGTCCTGGGGGGCTCCACGTTCCTCAAGACTCGCGTCACTGAAAACAAGGCCACCGCTGTCACGAGACAAGAGGACATGATTTTTGGATAGAAACTGTATAGTTTCACCCATTGTGGTATCGTGGACTTAGTTTCCGTGAGCTGCTACTGTCCTCACTCCGTCTATCCTCTCGACTGATAGTTGGCAGTTGATCTCTTCCATGGTGAGCTGGTCCTCCGTGTTCGTGTGCCTTCACGATTTCAAATCACCGACAGCATCGAACAGTACTGTCGGAATAGTCGATATGCGCCGAAGAAAAAGGTAACGCCAACAAACCATCGTGCTGTTAACATAGGTTCAGTAAGCATGTTGTTTGCTTATTTTTTTTTTATTTTTGTTTGGATGCTACACAGTTAGAAAAAATTTTCGTGAAACTACGGAAAAGTACAGGCAAAACTTATCCAGAAATCTTCGTAGAATAACGCACACTCAGTTTTTCTTGATAACAGAATCGTCCGTAAAATTACGGAGAGTCCGTTTTCAGCAAATAAATTTTATTTCTTTAAATTACTAGCACTTCATGAGTTTCCAGAAATACAATATACTCATTTTTCCTATGTTTTCTTGTGTTCTTGACGTACCATTTAGAAACCTGAAATATATTTCGTATTTGCATGGATTCGAATCCGCGACTTTATGATCGCCAGGCAAATGCACCAATCACTGCACCACAGTGACGAGGTAGTTAGCAAGCGAGTTTCATGCAGTGGTAAGTGACCAACTGCATAAGTGACAACTTTTGTTTTTGTCATCCTGAATTTACAGAACTTCGTTAGTATCATTATTAGAAAAATATTTTACTCTATAGAAATAAATATATTTAAAGGTGAATACCCGCTGGCGCGAAATCAAGTAACAGGTGCGAATGTTGTTGTTGTAATGAAGCGAGGGGACTAGAAGATGTGTGTGGCCTCCTCGGAACACTTCTGTCACTTACTGGGCTGTTCGGCCCTTTGTCCATGCGCGATACCATTCCTTGGCGGTACTGTTCGTTGCTCCGCATCTATTCTTTTCGCGGCAAAGTGTGGACAACCAGGAAGTAGCGTTTCGCTTCTGTTGTCTTAACTTATCTTGTCTTCTTTTCGTTTCGCATCAACGTGCATGCACATTAACTCTGGGAGTCATAGTAATCATCAATACCACAATTAAAAAAAAATAAACACGGTAAAATACGCATTAAAATTGTATAAACCTATTTCCGTGAATATATGGAAAGTTAGATCAGACATCCGTAAACAGGCAAGATGGACAAACTTCCGTAAACAAAAAGTTACGGAGACCATTTCCGTACAATTACAGTACTTTTCTGTAAATATTTCCGTGAATTTAAGGAAAAATTTAACAGTGTAGATATACTCTTGAACAGCACAAGTCCTTGGTAGAGGAACACGGGAGAAAGGGGGTAGAGTCGGTCAGAAACCTTTTAAGATCCATCATAGTGTTCGCCTGGAGTTATTTCGTAAATACACGGAGAACCGAAATCAGGGTGCCGGAGCAGAGGACATTTTAGATAGTTCCTTAAACAATATAAACTTTTAACAGGGCAATATAACGTATATAAAATCAATATGTTCTGGAGAAGGAATAAAGTCCTCCGTTTTATAAAGAATGCAAGTAAACCTTATTTTATTCTCCGTGACCTAACAGAATGAGGACTACTGCAACTTAATTCTGTCCGTGGCGAAGGAAATACTTTTCGATCCCTGGTTATCTTGTCCGTTCCAGCCAATTAGTGTATCTCCGCCACTTCTTAGTCACAGGAAAACTTCGTAAACAACAATGGGAGTTTTTAGCCCATACACAGTATTAAACACCACTATGTTTAACTTAGTAACTATACGGGTCTGGTAATATATGAAACCACTGAAATATCTATAAAAATACGTAAGAACACTGTCTTAATGCGTCGGAAACAGTTATATTAGGCCTCCTTTCTTAACACTCCTTAACATCAGTTTGGTAATACGACATATTATTTTTACAATTTAGCGTATGGGCAGGGTGCCCGCCGGCAATGCACCACTCCCGGAAAGCTGACTTCTGACTGGGAGGCCCGTACGTTTCTGTTAGCCCTTAAGAATAAGCATTGCGAAATAGAAGAGAATGGATTCAAAGATCAGGAGAATAGAAGTGCCCCGAGAAAACTCGCTGGCCAACGGGGTAACTTCCGTGACGTTCCTCACATGTAATTCGACCTTCTGGAACACGAAACCAGTTTGATTTGGTAGAAGACGAGTGATTTGGCTATTGTTACCTTGTATGAACGTACCAGTAAATGTTATAGGCCCAATGTACGGATTTCAGCGTACACAATAGTTAACTTTTGTGGGGCTACAAATAAAATTTATATTAGTAAAATTATTTTTTGAAACCGGACTTAAGTGCGCCGCTTACTTACGCGCTAGAAGCTCAGAAGCGACCGGGCTGTACTGGTTCCTCAGCCTAGGAAAGGTTTTGAGTGAGTGGCATAGCAGACGTGAAATGGAATCTACTGCGCAGCTACCCGCCCCACATTTCCCCTCCCATCCAATAAGAGGGGAAACGATGGAGCCCTGAGTGTGCCATTAGCAGCTACAACCAATCAGCAGATGCGCACATCTCCGCTGGTTAGGGGCAGGAGGAGGAGGAATTTTCCCCTCTGCGCGTCGCCAGGACCTTTCCTAGCTCGCGTGACCAGTAAAGACGTCTTTGAAGCACGAATCAAATGCCGCATCGCCACTACGAGCCAAGCGCAGAAATGGCGTGCAAGTCTTCCACTGATACATTTTCACTATGGGACATTAAGCGGTGAACATAAAACGTTATTGGTTGAATGTCTGTAGTGAATTATAGTGCACGTTTCTATCTTGGTTTCGCGTACATCCGGTCTATAAAGTTTGAACTATGGCAGCCTAGAAAAGCCGTTTTTTTAGCGATGGCCTAGTTCGAAGTGTTTTTTTTTTTCGTACATTGGCACAATGCAATCATTTGGAATAGTTTTTTTAAACACGTATTTTCTCGCACATTACAACGTATCTGAAGTTCGTGGTATGTAGCACTTTTCAGATGTGCTCATTTTACCGTGAACAGACTATTGAAATTTAATTTATTTTTCAGGGTATTACGATACGACCACCAAGTGGAATTCATCCCGATTTCAATTCTCTCTTGCAGTCCATCTGTTGCGTAAATTGACCTCTTTGGCATCTACCCAGTATTATTTTCATCCCGCAAGTCTTCATGTTGTCTAGACTTCCTCACATAATGAATCTTCGATTACAGGCTAGTGTCTTGAAACTCCGCTCTGCTGAGTAGGTATGTGTTCAAATTGAAATTCAATGGCTCATTATGAGCATAATAGTTAGAGATGATGGTACATCGCGAAAATATTTTGTGCCAACAAATCCTTGAAAACGCTGCAGTTTTTACAATTTTGGGATTCTTATTTGCTCAGTCAAAGAGGGTAACAGCTCCAAGTACAAGCTAAAGCCAGTAATCTTCTGGTAAGCTGATCGTGTGTTGAAATCCAGTATATAGTCATATTTTCCCGCGAAAAAACTATAATCTCTAATGATAGTATATCTCGAAAATGTTTGTGCTTCTCGACGCCTAAACCGACAACGTACGGCGGCAGCACCCCGTTGCGCCGTTTCGCGCGGCTCGATGACATCTGTCCAAAACCGTTAACAAACTCTAGCTTTGCTCATGTTTGTCGCCAACAACCCCACCAATTGTTCTGCAGGCTTTGGTTCAGTTGGGCCACACAGGAGCCAGCTTCAAACAGATGGCCTCGTCCCTCGAGGACAGTAACTTCCTGCATTGCCGCATTTATTGAACAGTTATTTAACTTCATTACTCTACACTCAGACTATTACCCTAAACGTTTCTGTTGACGGCTGAAATTCCTTATATCCTAATTAATTAAATATTTAACATTTTCATCTTAAAGGCTAGAGGCTGGCTTTACTCCTCGTTCGTCCAGCAGCTAGGGGGCAACATGAGCGTAGGTGGGGACGAGAAAGCCCAGACGCTAGCCACGCACCTGTTCGTATCCACAAATACAAAGTATATAAATATCTGTTTTCCTCTATAAAATCTTGTACACAAATAAATGCATCATGAAAGTTATTTCATCTCCATCCTTACAAGAATTGCAAGAATAAGGAATGGTTGCATTACACATTTATTATTGCATCTGGAATTTATGACAACTAGCAACATTTGGTAGCTATTAACCTAATAAATTGGGGTGGCGACCATATGGAGCGTTACGCCTTACAGCGGTATTTTTCTGCAGAAATGTTATGAAAAATACGTTTCGCTTGTAGATTCATCATTTATATTTATTCACTGTTTCCCTTAACTTAATTATACTAAGTTGTCGTTATATACACGTCAAAGAAAATCCGATTACTGAAACTTACAAAAAGTATTTCATTGGACCACAGTTCGCAATTATAGTTGTCTAATAATAGCAATCAGTAGCAGCCCAAGATTTTGTTGAAATTATTTTTCACTGACATGTTTCGTTATCCTACGTGTACTTCTGTAACTCTGCTTCAAGGTCAGCAACTGAAAAAATGCATTTTAGTATTCTACCGCTAATCACATAAGTGTGGTGATTCTATTACATCAGTCTGTTTGGCAGAGTCAAATAAAAGCCTTTTATGTATAAAGGCATTCTTCTAATATCAACAAAGAAGAGTTGCTTTTGCACATAAGACAATGGGACAAGTTGTTGCAAAAAAAATGTTTAATACAAATTTTGGGGACCTAGGGTCGATTGCAGAGTCGTGTGAGAAAAATTTTGAGGTAAAAGTGAAACTACGGAGAAGGTGAGTAACATCTGAGAATTTTTCGCTTGCCCTGAACAGTTGGGAAATTAAGCTACTGTATCTCAGTTGAGGTGAAGTGTTACTACAATATTCGCTAGAAAAATCATTTCTCTTCTTGCATCGACTTGCGAATTTAGCTAAAAAGTTTATTCTCTTACATTTATAATGCACACAACTTACATGACGGCGATTTGAAAATTATATTTAGGGTTTCGCATACCGTAAAGTTGAAAAAATTCGAAATAAAAATGATAAAAATACGATGTTGATTTTTATATAAAATAGTATCATAACCATTTTGTTTGAAAGCAAAAGTGATATTAAAAACACGACATCGCTTTTATGTAAAAAATGGGTCACGAATATAAATTATTTCGTAGATACCAGTGCAGTCTTTCCTTTACATCATGGTTGTGCTCCTTCTCTAAAATATTACCAATAAATTCAAAATAAGAATATTATTCTCCCCCATGTGACATTCTAACATCTATTTACGGCCACCATGGTTGATTTGCAGATTGAGAAAATCTTAAGGAAGTTCTGAGGACACCTTAAGAAATCCTTAGTTTTTCCTTAGATTTCACTCAATTTTCGCCTCTGCAATGAAGATTTTTCACATTTTACTCAGAGAGGTCTTAGACTTAAATTGACTTCCTTTGGTCGATAATTACTGAGCAGATACACGAAACCTTCGTTCACAGCAAGTTTCTAACGTTAAATACGTTGTTAAGACAGTGTCATTGTCATAAAGCACATGATCAAGGATTTCGTAAGCGCGTTTCCATATTCAATAATACAACGGATGACAATAGCTTCCGTTTGTGAGTGTACACGAAGGAAATTTTTCTCCAACATTCTTCGGTCGGAACGGGTGTGTTCGAGGTACATTCAGTCTCCTTGGATTGTCGGAGTGGGTATAAAGCAGCCGGCGTAACACAGTGTGGGTTTTCTTCCTCTTCCAAGTCCTTTCTCAGAGAAAACAGGCGCTCATAAATCTTTTTCTTTCTTGCTCTTTTGTGATGCGTTTCAAAGGAATATATCTACCAATGCAGCCAACCTCCGTGCCAAAAGCTCCTAAGACGCTACCGGATTCAAATCCAAGGATAACCATCCTAAATAAAGAATTCGTACGTAAATACTTACTAGTCATAAGTTTTAAATGAAAATGTAAGCGAGTAAATTTTCTCTGTCGCGTACATTACGTACTTGTTGCGAACACATAAATACTTTCTTCTGAATGTTATTTTAATTATTGTGTTTAAACCGACAAAAAGTTTACGATTTGTTGGAATAAAAATGCTATCGACACGTTGTACGCCAGAACATTTGAGGCGGATAGAGGCAAATGTATGTAAGTGTTAAAACCATGATTATGAGGAAATTAGGTTCATATTTAGCATTAAATTAAATTTTATGAACATTTGTTACGTTTTGCACAGTACGGTGGTTGTTTCAGTGAAATTATAAATGCACTTTCAATGAACTAATAGCAGTATTTTTAGGTAAGAAAATTTTTACATATAATTTAGCTAGCTAAACCAATGCTCTGTCTCCAAGTATGTCACTTACATTTTTTTGACCTTCAGTAATGTCAGGTTTGGAGTGAAGCACAACACCAAAATACATTTTATGTTCAATTTTCACGTATACTATTCAAACAAAACAATTATTGCATTTCATCCTACAGTCAGGATAGAGCCACATCTTACTAGTTATATTGTTAGATCATTTTTCTTTCCCTATAATCGAAAATCACACATACAGTGATTGTTCATCTGATGGAGCGGACGTGACAAAATTAATCATAGAAACGTGTCTTTCCAACCAAACTACGGAATTTGGTTTGATGCCAAAAACTTCTACTCCAAATGCCACAGGTCATTTTTAGATACACCACTTTATGATCTTTGAAAGAACTGTGCAATGGGAGTGCATGACTGGATTTGTTTGTATGGACATACTCCATTGCAATGGAGTATGTCCATACAAACAAATCCAGTCACACCACTTTATCAGCAGACACGGTGCTTGTCCGTATGTTCGCTGTTAATCTGCTGAGCGGTTTGAAAGCTGACTTGGTCGAGTTGTGATTTAGATTATTAGAGAATGTGTGGAGAATTCATAGCAGGAAAGGAAGTAACTGTTGCAGATTATGACAATTTTCTGTCATGGTAGGCGGTAAAATAAACTGTACATTCAAATGTATTGCTGAATTTAGACATTTTGGTTGTTCTCAACTTACGCTAATTGAGTCAAACATCGTGTCTTAATCAAAGGAGATATAATTAATCAGCGTGTACGTCAGTTCTTTATCAAAATGAATACACTTTAATGTGCAAGTGCCTGTTGTATTGCCTCTGGGAACTCCATGCATGGCATTTATGGACTGTATAGAAAGGAAGTCATATTTTACTATTCGTATTTTTTGTATTGTACGATTTACACGGAACGTAACTTTATCCAGTCATCAGGTTCAAAATATGCGAGTAAAAATTATTAGTTTTTAAATGTTACCAAATTCTTGGTCGCTCTACATAGGTGTCTGACCAGAATTCAGGAATTTCAAACCAATTGTCTAGACTTTAGAGAGGAAAATGTTTTACAATATCGATATACATCCAGGACTTAATGGCGTTCTGGTTCATGTTGTGTCCCATGCATTGTCACTAAAACACGTGAAAACTGTTTGAACATTTCATTCTAAATACCTAACGTTATACAAAGACTAAAGGCGGACTTACAATTATCAGTCTCGCCCGTCAGTCAACCGTCCGTCAGTCACGTGACCTTCAGCCAATCAGAAGGTTCCAATATTTCCATCCGTCCGTCCGTCGAAAGCTTGGCAAGCTTTAACTTTTGACGGGCGACAGATGAAAACACAGCCTTCTAAAGATGGCGGCGATTGTTCCAACCGTTTCATATTAATAAGTAGGGCCCGGTAGTTTTCGCGAAAAGATTTTTGCCCCACTTTGTTTCATTGTCTTACGTGCACACCTGCAGTTCAACTTAATGGCTATTGACAGAGTGTTTTTGTGCAGAGTCGTTATTCATTTGACTGTGCCAATCAGTACACGGATAACTGCCACACATCACGTCTGTGATTTGCGGGTTTAACCTCCAGACGCTGGGTGTTACGGCATCCAATCACTGACCACATAGCAGAGATGCAGGTGCGCACGTAAGGCACTGAAACAAAGTGCTGCAAAATTCTTTTCGCGAAAATTACCGGGCTCTATTAATAAGAAGGCTGTGAGGTTATTTTATTTTATATTTTTTCTTGCTTAGTACTGCAAAATCATTACTTTAAAATAAGATTGAGATAATTTTGGAATACGGAGAACATTGAAATACTGAGATACATTTTTTATTTACATAATAACTTCTCAATTTAAAAAATAAATAATTTTATTAGTAAATATTATGTTCGCAAAATTTGTGTTTGATTAAAAACAAAACTTGCACTTATTAGCAACCATAGGGTAATGAATAAATCCGTAAAAATAAATACTGTTGAGGGGAATTTGTTTATGCCCCACAGAAGTTTTCTGTTTGTACATTGGTAACATTGCATGTGGAAGAAATAACGACGGACGGATGACGGATTGTTGTAAATTGCTAGCAGGAGTATGTGCGTATGTATCTCTTTGCCTACGAAGGAAAAACGCATTTTTTTATCAGTAATTTTACTACAATCACAAGAAACAGCTTAAATCACAATGTACACTTACAACAGTTTTCAACAAAACTATTGTTTCGTATATTTTCAAATATTCTACTTTGTATTCTTAACCTCGCTACTTCTAACCGCTACACTTATAAGCCATCTACGTCATAGATTTTAACTCGGTTCTTAATCTTCATATGAGATTTATTACATGAGCATAGTTTCACTTCATAAGTGGGCATTCATATTTTACAACACATTTCAATTGAATTAAAAAATTAAAATAGTAATTATATAAGGCAACATATTGCTAAATATGAGCTCTAATGCTCTGTTATGGCAGCATGACTGTACTGTGTAAATTTAGACCTTAAATTATCTTACTTTTTGGGAAGCAGTTTGTACTGAAAATAATCTTCCTAACATGTGTGGTCGACGTGTTTGATACTCTTAACATAACGTTTCTTTATATTAAAAGTAAAAGTGCGTTTTTAAGCAAAGCGAAAAAATCATACCGAACATAAAATTACAACCTGCACAACAGTTGGCAAAGTGGGCGTAAAGCGAAGCTTGCTGACTAAGCTATCATGTAAATGGTAATAATCTCATTATAATGTATACGGAACGAGTCTGGACCGAGTGAATTGATTTCGTGAGGTTATATCTTTAAAAAGTAATTTAAAAGTATGTTTAAGTTGTGTGCTTACAGTGACTTTAGAGGGTAGTAGTCATGTTTTAAAAATTCGTTAAAATATAAATTCTTTAAATTACTTGACTATTAAAATTAAGACATTTCAATTTTAGACACTATTCAGAGTTTCGCTGCTTAATATTAAGCAATAATTTAAATTTGACATAAAGAAATGAAATTTATGTGTAAATTTTCTGAGTTGCGTAAGTCTTACTTAATTCGATTTACGGACAAGTAAAAACTAATTCAAGCTATCATATTCAAAAAACACATTTAACATCATGAGTATATAATTAAATATTGCAGGTACGACAAGGAAATTTCACAAGTGGTTTCACAACACATATGTTTTGAAATATATAAACATTATTCTTCATTTATTACACACGCGCGTTCTGGACCAGTCGATAAAGTCGTAAGTGAATCAAGATTTCTCCGTCGCTTATAACAAAAATAAACATAATCAATCCTAAACAAAACAATTGTATAAGTTTACAAGTCTCATTTGAAGGATTAATAAGGGGACAAGGCAGATATTTTATTTCGTACAAAATAAATATATTTTATAATTTTTATTTCAAATTTTACATAAATGTTATGATACACCTAAGTTTAATTCAAATATGATTTTTAACAAAAAATATAAGACAGTATCAAAAATTAAGACAAAAACAGCAACTAGTATTCTGCGTAGTCGGGACACTCACTACACATAAAATTCACGGTTGACAACATTATCACCTGAATTAGCAAACTAGAGTGGAACTCGTTAGTTTGCGTTTAACTTCCAGATGTGATGTTGTAAGCAACTTATTTTCCCTTATGTAACATATGTTACAGCATGCGTAGATAAATAAAAACAAATATTTTCTAGTATTTATCATTTATGCCGTTTTCCAGAAATCCTTGAGTAGCAAAAGAAAAATTGAGAAGTATATGTGTCCTGATTGAGAAAGATATGTGTCCTGATAAGTTAGCGATAAACAAACGAAAACACAGACAAATAAACTTATGGTATTATAAAACAAGATTATACCAGGATTATCATTTAACAGAACCATTCGCTGTAATAATTAGGTCTTATTTTTTGTCTAATATTTTAGTAACAATAATTCCACTACGTTTTCTGATCGAATTTACACTAGTTAAGAATATTTAAACTTTTGAAACACAAATATTTTTCACGAGAACCATAACTCGTTTGTTAAACAAGGTGAACGTATTTTTTTCCCTACTTTAATGTCATATGTAAGAGAGAGATGCGTGATCACATCTCTCCCTCCTATTTTTTTTTTTCAAACCTGCAACTTCTAAATCTCACACTGATTATCACACAACTTAGTACACGTATTGTTTCAGAAATACCTTTACAAACTGGGAGGGTGGGTTACCTACACCAAAATAAGAAAACTAATATTCTTAGAAACATTTGGTCAGGAAATCTTTATTTTTGAGTTAATAATGAACGTTTAGTTCGTTCTTTGTAATGTAACCGGTAGTGAAATTTATGTTGTTGGATAATTGAATTATGTTATGGATACAAGTATGATGATGCGTATCCTCTACGGCAGATGTGGGATTAGTTGACCGAGTGAAACAGTGCATAATCCGACGTGTGCATGTATGTGACAAAGCAAGCATTTACTGTGAGTTTCTGAGATTATGAAATTTTCACCTAAGAAAACATCATAAATCCACGGCAAATGTTCTGAATGACATACTCTTGCTCTCTCACACACATACACATGTTGGAGCATGCACTGTCGCACACTGTCGAATAATCCCGCATCTGCCATAGAGAATACAGGTGATGGCATAACAATTACTGTAGACGTAACATTATTCAGTTATCTAACAACATTCTTTTTACTACCGGTTACCATATTGGACGTGGACATTTTTCTTGTTCTAACGTAAGGAACCTACCCTACAACTCGCTGTCTTGTCGTCTTGTCTGTTTGTTTGTCTGTAGATAACAAATTTCGCTTGTTTTAAACCGACTGCAAAATTTGTCTCACACCAGACTTAAATGTAGCAATAATTAAAACTGATAATAATAATTAGCTGTATTTAGAGACAATGATTTTTCGCGGAAATGCTTGACTGTTTGTTGGGTTTCAATGTAAGTTAGGCTTACCAAAAAATACTGGCTTTTGCTTGCATGTGCAGTTATTGTCCTATTTTACTGAGCCGATATGAATCCCGCTGTTCTATTTTTCGATGCCTGTGATTGGTGTGCATTTGTCCATATCAACCAATTCTACGAATTGTAAGAAACTGCAACGTTTTCGAGGCTATACTGGCACAAAAATGTTTCGTAATATACCATCATATCTAGATAAGTTATGTTTTTAAAACGGATTAAATACGTATCACCCTATCAGATATTTTCTTATATAAAACACTTGTTATTAAAAACGAAAAACGTGACGGGCATTCAATAAATAAAAGTAAAGAGTGTAAAGAGTAGTTATCGTCGAAAAAACTCACACAACAGATTGTATCTTTTACAGTGTAACTTAGGTAAACTATCCATGAATCAGTTATCTACAGCATGCCCCTCATGTTTTTCGTTTTAATTCTTACAACTATTTTCATAGGATAAATTGTTTTATAATTTTTAGCCCCTTTTAAGAAACGCGTGTTAGTAAATGCTTTTATTTAAATATAAATACTTTTTTTTCCTAGGTGATGAAGTAAAACCAACTACTTCATAGAGTTGACAAGTAGGACTAATAATACATATGATTCAGGTTAAAAAAGATTACGCGTTATGCTGAACTTGGATTGATATTCTGTCATGACTAAAACCTCTCCCTGAATTTCTCGGAAAGATTTTTCCACCGCTTGTTTCAATGCCTGTTGTGCACATTTGCTGCTATGCTTCGTGTTCAATGACTGGATGTTATTAAGTCTCAGAGTCATTGGGTTCAACTCGCAAATGACACGCGTGACCACAGAATATTGGGGAATACAGAAGTGAAATAGCTGGTATGCCGGCAAACTCAGTCACACAGTCGCTGGCCAGCAATATGTCGGGAACTTCTAACCACCTGTCAGCATAAGACGGCTGCAACGCTAGCTGACAGTCAGGCCAATAGGAAGCCTGCGGTAACATGCAGGATTCAAACACACACAGGACTGGTATCAACAACTTCGGACAGCGGCGAAGTTCGCCTGTACCAAAGGAACCGCTCCGTCATTTCACGTCTGCATCAGTGGAGAAGCGTGGACGTGTTCCAAGACTAGCAGTATGAGACCCGACTATACACGTTGAGCAGGTTACAGTTGTATTGCTGAGACCTAGGTGTATTACTGAGAACTAGTTCCTCGCCTCTTATATGCTACTGGCTGAGGAATGTACCTGCTCCTACCAGTCAAATGGTTCCACAGGCGACTGAGAAGTCTGTGCAGTCACTGCTAATCTCCGCTTGCCCTAGAAAACTTCACACTTCGTCACTGGTCCGTATTACTATTTTTAGTCTATGGCGTGGTTTTCCTATAATTGGCAAGGTCATATATGGGACTCTTCTACATACAATCACGCTTCCAATCACCACGAAGCACTGCTACAGAGTTACATGTAAGACACTGAAACCACGTAAGTACAAAAATCTTCTCGCGAAAATGAGGAGACCCTAGTCATGGCTGGCGACAAATATCTCGATGGCTGTCATAATAGATGTCAGAGCCGCCGCTTAAACTAAACTTGAGCAAAGTAATATACACTTTATATAAGTGTAAAAAAGTCATTAGCGTGCGCGGTCGCTGGGCGATATGTACGAAACTCGCTGCATAAGAAAATGCAATATTCGCAGCAGATTACAGTTTAATGGGGCTTGGATTCATGAGTACTCCGCGAACAATGAGAGGAGGGAAATGCGCCGGCTGTGCGAAGAGAGCACTGACTACAGATTGCACGAACGTCATGAATATCTCACGACAAGAGACTCAAGAGGCAAATGTAAATGTGACGCGCAAGTCTGACAGGTACGAATCCGTTTATTGCGCGTTAACCGTTCAAGGCTATCGTAGGTAGATTTTTTTTACACTGATGTAAAAAACTCAAAACTTTTTTAACGGAAAGTTATGAAAATATTTCAGACTAAGGGCGGCCATACGAAGTAAAATTCCACGTATATGTTTCTGCAAAATAAAAAAAATTCCTTCGCTAATGTAATATATTTTGCTTGATTCTGGTTAAAGGGTGGTTCACAACTAAAAAACATAAACACAGAACAAATAACATAACAGTAGAAAGTGAGCACGACTAGACGCCTTTTGCAAAATTAGTTCACAATTGGAGTCTTACTGTTATGTTTAGCTAATGGCATTTTTTCGACAAATCTGAAATATTTCTTCATCTATGTAAACCAACCGAAGGAGCTTGAAACATATTCGAAGTGAAATCATGTTTGCAGATAAAAGGATGTACAGAAACAAAGTTCCTGTAGACTGATCAGCGTAAAACATTTTTACGATGTAGAAACATTGTTTTTAACATAAACATTTCTTATTCTGGCTTTGTTTTGTTCGCGTGTATTTATGGAGGGTAAACCAACATGGCGGACATTCACAAACTGTTTCCTGTGATTGGTTACTGCTCCATACGAAAACACAAAAAATGAAACATTACCATTTTTATGTCAGTATTTCTATGTACACGACCACTTTAGGCGTTGTGAATTGGTAGGTAAAATTACATAGAGGTTAGTTCTTGTGTGAACGACCTATGTTCTAAGCTTACTGTTTTGTCACCAATTGTGAACTCACATTTACTCACAAAACAATGTTGGCGATAATTTAGGTACAATAATATGAAAATCTATTATGTTTATTGCTACCAAAAATGGGCACTATATTCTATATCTTCGTGACAAAACGGTGTAGTAATTGTTCAATATGAGAATTAGTGTATTCTTAAAACTATATTTTAAAATTACTATAAAACTACTGGACGTGGCCTTGAGGATGTTAAAGTCCGACAAAATCATATATATATATATATATATATATATATATATATATATATATATATATATATATATTGCAATATCGTTAGTTTTGTGGACGACACTTGTGAGTGCAGTTTTCTCTCACAAAACAATTTTAGCTCTCATAGTTGTCTCATAATGGTGCGTCAAAGTCACAATTTGCTTCTTACGCTGCCATGCAAATAGTGAAAACTAATCAACCTACTTAATTTAAATCATTTACTGTGCATTTAAATCCCATGAGCTATGCAATAAAAAAATTAAAGGCCCACAGTGTCATACTTTAAATATTTTTTAATTCACAGAAGTACATAAAACATTTTTTTTTTAATTTCAAAATAGTTCGCGGGATGTTTGATAATGCTTTATTACAAAGCCCAGGGCATGTTATTTCACTGCGAGTTATTTAACTTACGTACGTCAACTGGTTTTCACTAATTGCATGGCAGCAAAACACGAAAATTATGACTTTTGATGCACCTTTATGAGAGAACTGTGAGAGTAAAAAATGTTGTGTGAGAGGAAATTGTACTCACAAGTATCGCCTACAAAACTAGCACTATTTCATATAAATATAAAATTATAATTTTATCGCACTTGAACAGCCTTAAGATGGCGTGATATAATACAACGCTAAAAACATAAATCTATAACTGCAGTTTTCTTGAAACCAATTTGCGAAAATTAAACAAAAGCATTTCTAGACAATAATTTTAGTCAACGTTTAAAACAAAATTGTTTCCATTGTTACGAGCTTCTGAGGCGCAATCTCTGACGCCGGAACGTCGTTCATTTAACTGCGGTGCAAGAGATCACGCGTAACAAATTAGTAATTCTGGATAAATATTTATTCATAAAGTTGGCAAATACCGTTTACTAGGATTGTCATGGAATATTTTATCCATATTGGCTTCAGTAAAAGCGTAGAAATCAATTGATGTTTTCAGCGTTTTATATCTTCAACGCACTCTTACGCTAGTTGTGCAATAAGAGATTTTTTGCACGTATACATAATTTAGTTTTGTGCGACGTAGGCCTATAGCGGCTATTCTGCTGCCCGTGCACGTCGCTGAAATAAGAATTAATGCGAGGTAGAATACTTGCGTACTGTTGCATAGATTTAAATTATTCTTGTCGTTTCGGAACTCTTAAATATTTTACGATATGAAATGCTGAAATGTTTCCTTCCAGAGATTACTTCATTTGGAATTCCTTGAAATACAAATGTTGTTATTATAAGCAACGTTTCATCTTCATTTTCTATTGAAAAACATTGCGAAAACGAAGTAAACAAGAAAATCTATACATAATATTAATTTTCCTTCAAAAACGATACACACATAAGTAATTCAGAAGGTTTGTATAACTAACATACTCTTGTCATTTTATTAGATCGATAGACAGCCCTTACAAAAAAATGTAAGGTAAAATGTAATAAAAAAGTGACTTGAACTGTAAAAGTTATCCCATTCCTCTGTGTTAATAAGAGGAGGCGTGATACAAATTGGCTAAGAGGAAATAAATTACTTGGCTTTCTAATGTGTTAAACATATTAGAACAATAATGTTTTATCCTTAGTTATAAAAGGTCAAGATGTATCATCTTGCAAGCAAATTTTGGCTCTATACCAAGATTGTCATAGTCTGGTGGCAGATAAAAAAACCCCGGAAGTGATGTCCGCCAAATGTTTTATGGTATTTTCTGATTATTCAAGTGACACTTAATTAAATTCTGCAGGACGCCACTTTGACACCCTTGAACAATTTTACATATTCAAGATGACTACTTACATAGCTCAAAATGTATTTATCGGCCATAAATTCGCATATAAAACACACTTAATGAACATGATTGTGTCTAATATTATGTTTTTAATATCTGGCAATACAAAAGAAACCATTTATTATGATGGTTAGATTTACTTTCAAGCTTTAACATATGTGTTTTGCAGATTAATGCGACAACCATTGCCGAAATACAATTTTTTTTTTTTTTTTCATTTCTGATTCAGTTTATGTTGACTGCAATCTCTGAAGTGATGACATCCGAGAAAATGGAGTGTATGTTTATTCGACCGATACTAAGACTTCAGTATCAAAATTGTGACAAGGATATTTAGAGCTGGTAAACAAGCTAAACGTAAACATAAATTGACTCTCAACACACCCCTTACATCTCAGAAGGTTTTATTAACTGATACATTTAACAAGGTTCTACTAATCAAACTTATTTGTGAAACGTTCATAACAGATGGTGTCAAACATGCTGCAACATATGAACACAAACTCATCATTAGCGGGTTGGACTCAGTACCTGTTGAAGTATACGAAGAGGTTACTATATTGAGAACAGATCTACGAACAACGCATGATGAAGCGGATGTTATTATCCCACATCAAATGGTGTCCTATGTTAATGAAGGTTATGAATTTATAACAATTAGAAGTGATGATACAGATGTCTTTTTTTCTGCTTCTTCACTATTACCGACATTGTTCTCTCAATTGTAAAGTTTTAATGGAGGGAACTGGATCCCAGCGTCAAGTTATTGATATAGGAATGACAGCTCAGAAGCATCGCGTTGTAATTAGGTATCTTTTGGCGATCCATTGTTTATCAGGTTGTGATACAGTATCCCATTATTATGATGTAGGAAAGGCAACTGTTGTGAGAGCTCTCCAAAAGGGCTTAAAGCTATCGCTTTCATGTCAAATAGGAGCCGACAGTAATTATATAATAGACAAATCTACTGCATTTATAGCACCGTACTATGGGTCTTCTATCGCTGAAACTGGATCTATGTCAGATATAAGATACGACATGTGGTTTACAAAAATGGGAACTGACAAGACCATCAAGGCCGTGAAACTGTGTACCTTGCCGCCTACTACCGAAATCCTTTGCTGATCACGTGAAGCGGACTCATTTCCAAGTGTTTATTTGGAAGTATGCACTTGAGGAAAATCCACCACAACAAGTGGCAACAGAATTTGGCTGAGTAGAAGATGTTGTCAACAAAAGCCTGATTATTGTAACTGTACCAAACGGAGTTAATCTGGCTCCATCCGAGATACTTATATGGTACGCTGTGGTTGCGCAAAATAAAACCCTTGCTCTAATGGAAGATACAGTTGTGTGTTTTCTAAATTAAAATGTACACAATTTTGCCATTGCTATGGCGAAGAAACTTGTTGCAATCCGTGTACACAGTTCATACCAACTGATACTCCTGCTAACGATTTGGATGATTAGAGAGATGACTCTTATTAATTGTGTAACATTGTTAATATAATTTAATTAGTTAAAAAATTATACACACACATATATAAATTTACTCATAAATGAAATTTGTTAGTCATAATTTACTCCTGGTTAAGATTTCAATTTTCAAAAAATGTATAATATCCATGATAAATTGTCGTCATAGTTTAACACTTCATGTGAAACTGAAATGCTAAGACCATCAAGTCTGGACTATTAGACATTTTGAATCGTCATAAGAATGTCACACATAATTTTTATGGCTTATTAGAATGAACATGAAACTTACTCAACTTTTGATATGTTGTTTGATTGATATCCGTAGTGTGAGTGAAAATTTTATTTGGTAATGAAGTTACATTCCATTGGCCTATTCCATTTAGTCAAGTGAGACCGCGAGATAATATATTTGAGATTATATATATATATATATATATATATATATATATATATATATATATATATATATATATATGTGTGTGTGTGTGTGTGTGTGTGTGTGAATTATAACTATGGCCTTCACATTTATACTGGATGGTAATATTAGTTTTTTTTTTTTTTTTACTTCTGCAACAACTAAAAATTACGTAACGTTCAATATTTACATTCTAATCCTTTGCATATTAAATAAGATGCTTGTAAATGGTGCAGTTTACTTGTAACATTGCTTACTACGTAAATTCTGTATATAAAGGTTACAGCTAGCTAAAGATATTCCACGCCATATACAACTTCAATTAAGTTTACATTTCATGCTTTTAAATGAATTTGTGTTAATGATTTCGTATTTTTTGGTTGTAATTGAAGATCACTTTCCTTGCAATCAAGGTAACATTCAAAATATATCAGTATCAATTTATGAAATGTTTTCTACTATATTTTATAAAAGTTTTTAACTGCCAAAATAATGTATTAGATTTCCTTAGCCCTGAAAACATTTTATACACCAAATTATTATAAAGTATGTCCTATACGCGAAGATATGTCCGATGAATGAATTTTAAAATATCTAAAATTGCTCAAGGGTGCCAAAGTGGTGCCCTGCAGAATTTCATCAGATATGACTGGATTCAGATTCTTGGACGTACTCCATTGCAAATTGAATGACTGTCCAAGAAAACTAAACAAATAAAAGAAACCAATAATATAAGCATTATGCTTTAGTCAGCTAGATACATACACAACAAGAAATTCCAAAATGGAATCGGGTCAAATAGAAACAAGGAACAAACAGATAATAAATGAAAATAATAACAAATAAAGTCAAAAACCAAGCAACATGCGACACAACGATGATATGAAACAAAAAACACAGCAAATATCAGACACGAACAGAAAAATAACAAAAGAACACAACAAGTAGACGAGACAAAACGCAACAGATATTAGACATATACAGACAAGACAAACGACACAACGAAGAGACGAAACAAGACACAGTAGTTTTCTAGACAGACAGTATTACGACGTTTCGGGAACTGGAATCTGTTCCCGTCATCAGGTAGACACACAGGGTTCAGGAACACGAGTGCGACTGATCAGTCTGTCTGTCTGGAAAACTACTGTGTCTTGTTTCGTTTCTTCGTTGTGTCGTTTGTCTTTTCTGTATATGTCTGTTATCTGTTGCGTTCTGTCTCGTCTATTTGTTGTGTCTTTTTGTTTTTTGTTATTTTTCTGTTCGTGTCTGATATTTGCTGTATTTTTTGTTTCATATCATCGTTGTGTCGCATGTTACTTGGTTTTTGATTTTATTTCTTATTATTTTCATTTATTATCTGTTTGTTCCTTGTTTATATTTGACCCGATTCCATTTTGGAATTTCTTGTTGTGTATGTATCTTGCTGATTAAAGCATACTCTGCTTATATTATGGTTTTCTTTTATTTGTTTAGTTTTCTTTGACAGTCATTCAATTTGCAATGGAGTACGTCCAAGAAACTTAATACAGTCATGTACTCCCATTGCACAGTTCTTTCAAAGATTTCATCAGATATGCCTTGAAGAAACAGAAAATGTCATAAAACATTGGGCGGACCTTACTTCCGAATTTAAGCAAAAATTTCAATTTGGCAACCAGGCTATCCTAATAAGCAACGCGTTGTCTTATAGTTCAATTACGCACTTTTACATAAAACCCACTTTATAAAGAATAAGCATACTTGAAAACAAGCGTGAGGTACATTCAATCTGAATCTGTTTAACAGTAAATTTTACTTAGTTTCGGGAATATATTTTCAGCAACACCTATACAAGTATGTTAGTGCAGCCAAAAACGTTACGTCAGTTGACAAGCTGTTAAGTACTATCAAATTAATAGTCGCTAATGGGTGCATGACGTAAAGAATTATTCGGGCTTTTTAAGTTCCAAAGTTACTTATTTGAATGACACATATGCACAACACAGAAACGACAGGTTAAAATCATATAATTGGAATCATACTTGCAGTAACTCTCTTATCGTTTTAAATAAATTAATATCTGTTCTGAATATAATACTAAGAAAATTATTTTTATGACGAATTTCAGAAATTATTACGAACGTAAGAACTTTTTTTAATTACACAGTAGAAGAGCGCCTTTGTGGGCAACGTAATTTGGTATGTTCGCAGCGCGAGAATGCAAGGAATCCTGTTTCTCATTCAACGCTCGCCCTGGAATACTGCGCGAAACCATAAAGGCGAACTTGTATTACATACACGAGCCAAACGTCTACCTCATCGGTTTCCTTCGCTCGCGCAGACTGTAATCCTCACCGAGGCTGGGAGCGGACAGCGGCTCGTTCTATGCTCGCCTAATTAACACGCGACTACCTGCACTCATTTCGGCTTGCGGTACGTGGGATCTCCGCTTTTCGTTCAAGTGGTCTTCTGTCCGGAATTGTCGCTTGGAGAGGTATACACCACTGCTGAGCTTGGGAGAATTCCCCGGAATGTAGCTTGTGGTTGCTGCATCTTCTTTATATTCCTCGCGTATTATCGTGTCCAGAACCACAGGATTTCGATTGAAGTGGAGCGAAGCGGGAATAATTTGCTGACTGCGAGATTTTCGCATTTTTGGCTTTAACAGTATTTCTCTGTGCCTTATTCTGAAGAGGATGTACGTTTTTTATAAAATTCATTTTTAAAACGGCGATACATTTGCTTTAAAAAATTAAGTTTCATGGCATAAATTTATAATTTTTATAATTACTTTTTTAGTTATGCTCCCTGGATAACACGTTTTGACGGCAACAACATAAATGAAAGAATTAAATGATTTGTGGTATTTTTATGGGAATGAAATTTCAGTTTATTTCCCCGCGGATAAAGTAAAATAACTACAAAATAATTTTAACACTAAATTTAAATATTTCGCTATAAAAAGCTACTAGTAGATAAAATTAGTAATATAAATAGAACAATTTAATTGAGCTTTCCTTTCACTTTTCTCCTCACTGATTATACATTTAAAAAATTTTACTTTTACCAAAAAAAAAAAAAAAAACCTTTATCATTCCAGGCACTATAGCAAGAATGTCGCAGGTCATTAAAGCGGTCTAAATTTCCCAATTAACTAAAAGGGATACATTTCTATGAGTATATTGCTCGATGTGCAACAAAATAACCTTCTATGGCCGGTCACATTTTACAAAATATCTTGTACTTTTACAAAAATAAACTGTTCAAAACAGCCTGACAATTTTTTTTTGTGTTACTTCAAACAATTGTTGTAAAATGTACGATAATTTAGTTGTTAATATACCAAAATCATTTATAATTACACAAAACTGTTTGTTACTATGCAGATATATTTGTAAATTTCCAAAAATGTGCTGTGAAGCAAACAATATTTTTATAAACTTACAAAACATTTTTTTTACTACGTTTTCAAAAATATTTTGATAAAAGTACAAAAATGTTTTCTGTGTATAATGTAACATTAAACGTGTATTCTGTAACTCAAATGCTAAAACTGAAAATAAAAATTTTTAAAATTCAATATTTTTTTAAAATACAAATAATTTTTATTCTTCAATTTTATGAGCAAGTCATTGTATCCTGCAATGTCTTTATCCACTTTTTTAATTTTTTTGAGTTTGGTATATCAGTTGGTTTTAGTGTAGTCGTTAAAACGGAAACAAGCAAAATATGACTTTAACAAGCCATTACCCGAAAACTATGAGAGATAAAAATTTTCATAAGAGCCTAATTTAGTCACATCTTGTGTCTAAAATAAGAATAAAAATATGTGGTACAAATACAAAATAAAATTATCATGATGAAAATTGCGGTATACCGCGCCCTTAACTTCATCGCCTGTCAATAGAACATTGGAAGTGCAGCTAGGTGACGAAATAAAGGACTCTATTGAGCAAGGTACCCCAAAACGAATGTGCACAAACAGATAGAAAAATGACAAAGAAGATAAGTCAAAAGCAAGAATACAGCTACCCATGTTGTTCGGAGAAGTATACTGATCGCCTCCCCCCCCCCTTCCCGCCGACGAATATTGGATTCAGTGTGGACAATGCTCTGAATTGTGGCACAAAAGGTGTAGGCCTACTTCATATGGAGGAGGGGCCTTCACTTGTGATTTATGTTAGATTTTCGCACATGCGCAGTCTTACCCCACCTGTGTGCATATTCTTACCCAGCACAGCAGGTAAGACTGCGCAGTTGCATCTCAGTGTTAATTGTTAATTTCCTCACTGTGTGTTACTAGTAGATGTGTAAGAAAAGTCCTTTGTGTTTGCAAGACTACGTACATTGTTATGTTACTTTATTCGCATTTTTTTAGGTTTTACATAGTGATAAATAATTATCAAACGCAGACTTCACAATCTTGCCCCACCCTATTCTAAAAATTAAGAAGCGTAAGTTGCACACAAATATGTCATCAAATGATTATTGCAGTAAGAGTGTAATACACGCTTAACAAGTTTCAACGACGTACGACCTTGTGAAAGAATGTACCTAAATAAAAACCATTCTGTATTAAATTATACAAATAATTGGTACATTAATTGCGCAGGAAGATTATATTCTTTAATGTTGTAATAACAGTACATGGAATATAGAATAAACGATATTATAGTACCGCTGTAATACTAAACAAACTATAGTGTTTGGTTGGATACTCGCAGTTGATATCCCCCCTCCTCCTGTTCGGTCACATAACACTTTCTAGAGCCCTGCTTCTAGCTTGGATTTGTTTTTACACTATGTATCCTTCTGCCAAACGTCAATAAACACATTGCCAGTTCCAGAAACATAGCTTCTGTTCTCGTCGAACGGAATACTCTAATGTCGCCAGTGTTATATTCTCTGTGTTGTCTCGTCGCTGTGTGCATTTGTGTTTTCTCGTTGTATTTGTCCATCATTGTCGCAATTTTCATTAACCTTGATTGGATTTTATTTGTATTTCCGCTTTTATTTTTATGTTTATTTTATTAACCTTTATTTGTTGTTGACTAATTCCTTACAGGACCATTCAGTTCTGTTGTTTTGGTTTATGGGTGTGTTTACTACAGTCAAACTAATGTAATTAGCTAAGCTCCTATTGAAATACTTTTAATATATGTGGCCAAATTTTAAGCAAGGAGAAAATTCGTAGGGTCATTTCAATTTGTCTTGTTTGTGCTCGAGTTAAACACTGTTTTTTTGTTTGTTTGTGATTTTTATTATTCTCATTGTATTATTTCTGAGCGACATAATATTGCAATTTCATACGTCCACAACAGTACAGTTCGTTATTCTATCTCGTTGCAAGAAACATTCAAAGACATGACCTTGATTGGTCCTTGACTGTTAGACCTTACCTGTTTTGTGTTTTTTTTTTATTATGTACTGAGTATAATTCTCATTCAGAATTACTATCACGTTTGTCGATTGCAGCCAAATTTGGCTTATTGGTTTGTTTCTTTGTTTATTTTTTATTTTATGTGCTTAGTCCTTTTACATAACCGTGGGTTTTCTGCGTCTCAATAATACTCGCTAGCACTGGTGTTTATTCAACAAAACACTTTAGTTACTCATACACTGCCGTTGCAGAAATTGTTTGAAATTCACATAATACTTACGCCGACGTTCGTACTTTGGATCCGTCAGCTGAGTCTAATGCAGTGTCCCGACTGCATTTGTAGATCAGCATGTCTTCGGATCTGTGTCGTCTCGTTGATATTGTTACACGGTAAATTATTTTGTTGGTACTGGCCCTGTCAGATATAAGTTGTGCTTACCACGATAATATTTTGCTGCCACACTGAAAAATTGTAGTAACCAATTATTAATTTTTTCCTTTCCACACATTTATTTTGAAGGGAATAGTAACTTAAAAAATGTTTCTTTCGGTACAGTGTTACATCCGGACGTCGAGAGCATGCGGACATCTTCCAAGATCTCAATGACGCCTGCATCGTCCCGTGTGAGGTAATGTGTGTCCCGATTTCAGACTGGATTAGCGGGGAGATCCACTTTCAACAGACATCGATATGAGTGTTGTTAAGAGAAATTATACTAAAAGTTAGGAAACTCAATTCTGTTAGTTTGGAAAGGAAAACTTCTACCGCTATTGGCTCTACAATTAGTGAAGGAGGCTATGAACTTTGCCGAGTTCGGTAGCGAATTAACCCTACCTGTACCTAAGAAAGGAAGACAAGGGAAGCCTGCTTCCTCTCCTCCCAGTCGCATGACCTAGACTAAGGTTAATTCTACTACATGTTAGGAATATAAACGGATTTCTTATGGACGACTTTCCCAAGGGAAAAATTCTGCCTCCGACAGCGCTGGTGTCGGTACGAGGGCTACGTACTTTACCGAAGTCTGTACGAGGATTCACGGATGTGACCGCAACAAATTATTGTGTATACGGTCTTGTAAGACAAACGAAGGACAGTCTCACGAATGACGTTAACCTACATTCGTGAATCCTCGGTACCGACCTTGGTAACGTCCGTAGCCCCCTAACTGATAGCAGCGCAACTGGCGGCTGAAGATATCCCTTGCCAAACTAATAGCATTGAGATTCCTAACCTGCAGTAGAATTAAACTTACCTAGGCTAATGATGACTCTTAATGACGCCACATTCACCCCGGCCTTCTCTCACAATACTTTCTACAAATAAAATAATACGCTTATTGTTTAAACACTATAGTTTTAGATAGGCACCGGACGTTTTCGCGAAAATATTTTAGGCCCCACTTTGTTTCTGTGCATTACGTACGCATGTGTAAATCTTTTTCATGGTTATTGGTAGAGACCCAAAAATTTTGCGAATTCATTTGGGGAGATATTTGTACACATTTACTATTTTCGATATAGGATCGCTGTTCATAAAACCCTTCCTTGAGGATTGTGAACCAATAGCAGGCCTGCATGAAAACACTTATTGACTTTCGCGCTACCTTGTCACATGTACAACTGGCCACTCACTGTAGCAGGAGTCAATGTACAAGTAGCTGAGGGCAAAGTGTACACAGGTCTGTTGAGTCCAGTCGGCTTGTCGTTGAACCCGCGACATATCCGGGTCTCTAGTCATTGGCTGTGCGTATTTCTACAGAATCGTCTTTCATTAGGCTGTGCTTATCGAAACAAGATTACTGCTACACTACATTTCTGTGATTTGCAGGTATAGCTAGGAGTTACAACGTCCAATCACTGACCTAGCTGCGATGTGCACTTGAAGACATAGAAACAAAGTGTTGTAAAAGTCTTTCCGCGAAAACTTCCCGTACCTAGGTATAGACGTGCCCAATTCGTGTTATTTTCTGCCTACAGACTAGAGTCCAAATAGATGTAGGCTCATTCGACTCGATGTTTCACGTCAGCGCTGTGACCTACCACTGTAACATACCACGATATCTCGTGGAGATTACAGCATGTAAATGAGAGTCCATGTTGGGGACGTTAAGACATTTATGCACATATTAGTAATTTTAGTAACTCGGTAAAACCCTGGCATGTTATTTTGAGGCAGTAAGATTTAAGTGTATTTATTATGCTGTTGTAATGTATATTGTGTTAAGTATAATGTAAACATAATTACTCTCAGTTTTAACAGAGTGGGTTACGGCGGAATAGAGCAGAGAGAAAAACATTTAGATTGATCGCAGTGTGGTTTGTCATAGGGCTGTAGTCTATGGACAGCGATCAAAAAGAAAAGGAGGTTTTTTTCCGTGATTTAAAATGGCCGGACGAGCATTTTAATCGGCTCGTTGAAGATTAAACTGCAGCAGCCGGAGTTCGGGAAATGTCAGTCCCGAGAGAAGGAAGGAAGCTCGTTACATGTATCTGACGAGGTGACATCGTTGTG
>PNEQ01029740.1:0-10447 GCA_003012365.1 Medauroidea extradentata | reverse complement strand
TTTGTGCCAAGATAGCCTTGAAAACACTGACACAACGTAGCTGTCTGCAGACATCAAATATTACAATATCGGGATTCTTATTGGCTCAGTCAAATAGGGCAACAGCTCCACGTACAAGCTAAAGCCAGTAATCTTCTGGTAAGCTGGACGTGTATTGAAATCCATCAAACAGTCAACTTTTCCCGCGATAAACCATCATTAGAGCCCCGGAAATTTCTCGGATTCAACTGAGGAGAGGTTAGATTTCTAAGTCATGTACACCTTGGAAACTATTTCGATCGGGTCATTGTTTAATAAACGTGACCTTGCGGACTCCGAACCAATGGCGGACATGCGTAAAAACGCTCACGGACTCCTGCGCTACATCGTCAAATGTTCAAATGCTCACTCACTGGAGCAGCAGCCAATGAACAAATATAGCTGAGGACAGTGCACACAGGACTGTGGAGTCTAGCCGGCTGGGCGTTGAACCCGCCTAATATCCGGGCCTCTAACCAAAATCTCTACCTATTATATACGTAGTTTAAGTAGAGAAACGCACCTTAATTTCTGTCTATAGTAATTTCCTTTGTGATGGTTTATATTGTCAATGCGAGAGACAAGAATTATTTAATCTCAAGGTAAGTAGGCCAGTTCATAAATGGACTTAGTGTTATTGTGAAAATGTAGAGGTTTCTTTAAGTCCATGGAAAAACTAAATTCGTTCTGAATTTATTTATTTACACCTTCCGAATTTCACGCATCACAATATTGCCTGAACTCTCTTAAAAGAGAGAGCAATTTAAATTACAAAATAATAACAGTTACCAAACCAACACATTCAAAAATTGTTTTTAAATATTGGCTTATAGAGTAAGTTGATGTGGAAATACAATTTCAGTTGTCTAAATTTAACCAAAACAGTAGGCCTAAACGCAATAAAAATGTACTGAAACATTTAAAAACAAAATTGAAAGAAAGATTTGACAACGGGAAGTAGAAATGGTCCAATTATAATGGTGTTCGAGGAAAACATAACACAAACATAGGAAAGGAAGGAATGGTAGAAAAAATTTGTAAACACCGGTTTAAACGAAAACAACTACCACAGCGCAACGAAGAACAAAAAACCAGGAATGGAGAAATATAAGTATCAGAAATTACGCTCCTAGCAGACAAGACAAGAGAGAAAATATCCTGACAAACAAGGCACGAAACAGCAGAGAATGCGAGACAGCACAGAGAGGATATGTGGATATTTTACGAAAACTGCAGAGCGTTTCCTTCTTCATGTGATAAGAGGATTTAGTGGCAATTTTTATTTTATTTAAGGATAGAAACTTTTACAAAAAATAACTGTCAGAAAATTTATACACTACCGGCTAAAACTCGATGCATATTTCTCTAGTAATTTCGTAGGCGCGCAAGTTCGAAATCGTTTTTTGTGCAATAATTTGGAGCCTCTCCTAATAGATTAACAGTGATTTTGACATTTCTTTGAGCAACATTATTTTAATAGCGAAGAATCGCAACATTGATTAGTCACAAATACATCAGAATCCGTACTTAATTTTTTGGTAAGAATAAACCTTGCAGTTTGTCCGATTTTTGCAATCAAAGTATCGCCAAGTTTATTTTGAAAAAATCTAAAATCGAGCATAATGTTTTTTCAAACGAACAGCACATAATTTTTCAAAACGCATGCATATGATAGTGCAGTATATGACTTCTATTCACCGTGAATTTTTTTAAAGCATTTCGAAAAAAAAAAAAATAAATAAATAGTTTCTACGCCAATATTAAAAAAAACTACCTAGCATGGTTTTAACTGTGCTTTTGTTGGACAAACCGCGGGATATTGTGCTAACTATCTTCAAGTGTGGATATGTGGATATTTTTGGTAAAAGTCATGAAATTTTAACACAAAGCCCACCAACATGTCCGCCCAACACGTTTAATGGTCCAAATCAGATCGTTGCTTTTACGATTGGAATTTTACTAACAAAATTTAAGACAGTGAATATACCGTTGTTTCTTTAAAGTGCATATCGTGTTTCAGGTTGAAAATTTGCTTAACTGGGATTGTTTTTCTAATAAGATTATTTTTACATAAACTATACTATCTCACAAAGTGTGTCCTGTTTTAAAATGAAAACATTAATGCTCTAAGCAGGTAGGCCTATGTTAAAAAGTGTGAATTAATTTTTATAAACAGGCGGACTTCAACATTTTGTACGGATATAAACTTTGGTTTTAAAAATATCGCCTGACGTTTATGTGTAGGATATTACTTATGTGGGTGGTCTGACCGGAGAAGCCTTTTGAATTTTGATTCCGGGTGACATTGAACTGATATTCGCGTAGTCAGCCTTAGTAACAACAGTGACCCCTGGACGATTCTGGAAGTATGGTTATATGCCAATCCGAACTGTTTTTATGAACGTAAGTCACGACGAGCCATGGTTCCTGAGTCGCTGGAAAACCACAACATAAAATACACGTAGTACATATAGAAGTTAGTATCCAGCAACAAAGCAAGGTGTGCGGAATTAGAGACAAAACTGGAGGAAGAAACCAGGGACAACATAAACGAACACAGTGACAGAAATAATTAATCTGCATACACAGTGAAGTAAGACACAATGAGACCACAAGGTGGCTAGTGGTTAGAGCACTCGCCCCCCACCTAGGTGATCCGGCGTGGTCGACCTCCAATTTTTCTCATGTGAGCATCGTGATGGATGATGTCGCTGGTAGGTGGGTTTTCTCGGGGGTCTACCGTCTCCCCGCCCCTTCTTTCCGACGCTTTTCCATTGTAGGGCCTCCGATATCCTTCTCATACAATATTTAATTATATTTTACGTAGGAGCAAAATTATTTAGGTTTCAGCGGCGGAGAGTGGTCGCATTTTAGAGGAAGCGGCATTATTGGAGCCAGTAATTTTTGGTGAAAAGAATTCTGCATCACTTTGTTTCAATACCTTACGTGTACATCTACAACTCTACTTCATGGTTATTGGCAGACAGTATTTGAGCAGAGGCGTCGATTATTTGACCGTGCCAATCAGAACAAAGTCACTGCGACACCACACGTCTGTGATAGCGGATAGAACGCCAAGACGTTGACAGTTAAAACGTCCAATCACTAGAGACGTTGACAGTTAAAACATCCAATCACTAGAGACGTTGACAGTTAAAACACCCAACCACTAGAGACGTTGGCAGTTAAAACATCAAATAACTAGAGACGTTGACAGTTAAAACATCCAATCACTAGAGACGTTGACAGTTAAAACACCCAATCACTAGAGACGTTGACAGTTAAAACACCCAATCACTAGAGACGTTGATAGTTAAAACATCCAATCACTAGAGACATTGACAGTTAAAACATCCAATCACTAGAGACATTGACAGTTAAAACATCCAATCACTAGAGACGTTGACAGCTAAAACATCCAATCACTAGAGACGTTGACAGTTATAACATCCAATCACTAGAGACGTTGATAGTTAAAACATCCAATCACTAGAGACGTTTGACAGTTAAAACATCCAATCACTAGAGACGTTGACAGTGAAAACATCCAATCACTAGAGACGTTGACAGTGAAAACATCCAATCACTAGAGACAGGACAAATTCACGGGTTCACTGGCATGTAGGCTAGCCTCACAAAATAACTTATGTTATATTGCAGACAACAGCTGTTCATTAGCTGCTCGCTGACACAGTGTTATGGGGCACGATGAGGTATACTTTATTATTTGCTCAGAGACTTCCAAGGGACATCAAATTAGTCAAAGGCCAATACCGAAAGCGACGCGAACTTACAGTTGTTGGAATTCTAGTGTGTGTGTGTGTGTGTGTGTGTGTGTGTGTGTTAAAAAAACGCTAATATTTCAGGTCCCTACCAATCACTGAACAAGAAGCAGACCTGCATATGTCCACGTAAGAGTGCGTGGTAGATAAATAAACGCTGAAATATCAATTGATTTCTACGCTTTTTTTTTTCGAAGCCAATATGGATAAAATACTCAATGACAATCCTAGATAACGGTATTCGCCAACTTTATAAGTAAATATGTATCCAGAATTACTAATTTGTTACGCGTGATCTCTTGCACCGCAGTTAAATGCACGAGGTTCCGGCGTCAGAGATTGTGCCTCAGAAGTTCGTAACACTGGAAACAATTTTGTTTAAAACGTTGGCTAAAACTATTGTCTAGGATTGCTGTTGTTTAATTTTAGCAAATTGGCTTCAAGAAACCTACAGTTATAGATTAATGCGTTTAGCGTTGAATTATGTACCACGCCCTCGTAACACGCTGAAATAAGTTGCTGCAGAATTCTCTTCCCCGGAAATCATTGCCTCAACATTACATCCTTACATCCGACTATACATGTGGACATAGTATTGTAATGCATGTAGGAATACACTCATAAGAACATTTTCCTAGTACTTAAGTTGTGTTAATGGATAATTAGAGGCAATGATTGGATTATGCAACAATTTGTTCCAATGCCACACGTTCACATCTGTAGCTTGGCAGTGCGCATTCCTGTAGAGGCGTCACCCAATTGACTGTTCCCGTGAGAAAATCGTCACTGCGACACCACACGTCTACGATTTGCGGGTAGATCCCAAACATATGTTGATAGTTATAAACAACCAATCTCTGACCATGAAGCAGAGATGCAGATGTGCAGGCGAGGCACTGAAACAAAATGTTGCATAATTCTTTTCACCAATAATCATAGCCTCCATGGATAGTTCTCCCTTGCATCTTGAATGTCACTGGCAGGAGAGAGTACTAGCCCGACGAGTCTGTTGATTCCACAGACAAACAATGTTGTGTATATTCAGTTTCATGTACTGTTTTCTTGGAAAATACCCTCGCTTCGCCGATGTTAGATTTTGAATTGAGCTACTGACTTTACGTGAGAAGTATTTTACGCCCAAATATTTCATTGCCTAATGGCTAGGACTATGAATTTTTCGCTGAAAGAATTTAGCCCCACTTTGATTCAGTGCCTTACATGCACATCTACATATTGGCTTCATGGTTATTGGCAGCGTGACTATGTGAAGTGAACCCAGTTATTTGATGAGCCTATCACAATAAGGATACTGCAACAGCACACGTATATGACATGCGAGAGTTAAGGGGTTTGGAAAGCTACGATGTCGAGTGGACCACTAGAATACTCAATCGTTAATAAACTCTGAACTACTCATCAAAATCGTTTGAGATTTTTTTTTACCGAGTAAATATTTTATCAACGAATGTTTATTTATACAGCATTATGTGGTAGTATGCTTTATTTTCGAGTAAAAAATTAAAAACTGTTTTTTAGAAAAATGAGGGCATGAAACCACAAAATCGACAAAAATGTAAACTGTAATTTTAATAATTTGTAATATGATAATATATAGGCTACAATAATAACCTAATTAAAAAAGTTTTTATTTGAAATAATTTTAAAATCCGTAAACCTCTAGCGCAGAGATTTTCGGATTGTCAATTTTTTAAAAAATCAAAACGCGAGTATATTTGAAATTCGGTTACTATAGCGGCCTAGATATTATCATATCACAAATTATAAAAATGAAAGTCTTCTATTTTTGTAAATGTCATAGTTTCAAGCCCTTTTTTTTTCTAAAAATTGTTTTTCGTTTATCCCTCCTTCGACGTCCAGTTAGGGTCACTCCCAGGATCTCGCCCCAGGTAGGCGAGATATCGCTCGGAGCTGCAGAGATCTTTCATTCCGGGCGTGTTTCATAATCACCTCAGCCACCCTCATTCATTTGTTATCGAGTTATGTAGACATATATATATATATATATATATATATATATATATATATATATATATATATATATATATATATATAAGACTATTGCTGCTATTACATGGTTACGTGACAAGAAAGCAAGTTGCGTGTATGAGGCAGATCTCGCGAACTACGCTAGTTGCTATTTAAACGCAGAGTGCCAACCTCACCGACCACAATTTGCGGGTCAATTTACGGGTACTCCCCATAAACTGCACTCGAAGTGTGGCATATCATCTTACTTGTCTTCGCATCTCCTACAACGTGACGAAGAATCTTAAACTATATTCATGGACAACCTGTATACACAGACTGTCAAGAAAAAAAGCGCAAAATAAGCAAACATGGGTGCTTACGAAAATGTACTGGGTCTGTAGTAGGCCTACTGGTCACGTGACTGGATCTACTCAGTCGTTGGATACTAAATGAGCGGTCGTAAATTATAAAGAGTACTTACCTCTGGCAGTTTTTTTAATTGCAAAAAAATGCAGAAGCGGAAATTTCAGTCGCCGATCTGGCAGACCTATGTTTATTAGAGTAATAATAATTTATTCTGTACGTGAATTACGTACTCTGGCGACATTTTTACTTGAAAAACTGCTCCAGATTTCTTGTTCAGCAAAAAAACTCCGATCCGCATCTTATTTTCCGTGAACATGCATTCAAACCGCCTTACAACATATTTTATATTATATACACATGCGGGTGTCTGTTTGTCTACTTTGTACGCCCGCTTTCCATCGTATCGTCTGCTTGCTGCTATCTACATTGCTCCCGTGCAGGTAGATCTACGTGGATCCGGCGCCGGGATCGAGTTGAACATTTTGAGATCTTGAGGGTCGGCAGATCTTTATCGCATGACGTTTCCGAACGAGAAGACGGAAATATAAGTGGCAAAATGTTGTCCGACGACCTTTCACATGCATGATGTGGCAGCACTGCACGGAGAAAGTCCCTTCTTGCGCTCCACGTCCAGTTATTATTTCATGTATGTTAAGTAAAGTAAACATAGAATCATGTTTAGACAGCTCGGTATTTTAACCTGCACTATAATATACATAGAGCCAGTGATGTTTGGTGAAAATCATTCTGCAACAACTTGTTTCAATGCCTAACGTGCATACATTAAACTCTGGTTCGTGGTTATTGGCAGAATATAATATGGCAGAGGTGTGGCTCATTTGACTGCACCAACCAGAGAAATGTTATCGCGACACCACATGTCCGTTATTTGCGGGTAGGACCCCGAGTCACCGAGCGTTAGAAACTACCAGTCACTAGCCATGAAGCAGAGGAACAGGTGTGCGCATAAGACATTGAAACTAATTGTTGCAGAATTTTTTTCACCAAAAATCACTGGCTCTAAATATGCAGGTCGGAACACTAGCAGTATGATAATTAAGATATCAGTGGAGTGCAAGAAGGGACTTACTACAGTGCTATGTTGCCACATTCCACATGCAAAATGTCACTGTACAACATTTTGCTACCTACATTTTCGTCTCCAATTTCTCCCGAAATTCACACGGTGTGCATATTATTCTGGACATTCTGTATACATAAAAAGATCACATCAACGGTTTCACAAACGAGAGGCCAACTGAAGGTTTGGTAAATGTCGTTCCGAGAAGTTTCTCTTTCCAGTCTTGTTTCACTCTTGCATAACAATAAGTTGCCGCACTCAGTTTCCATGTGTGGTAGACATGCGAGAGAGAGAGAGAGAGAGAGAGAGAGAGAGAGAGAGAGAGAGAAGCCCGATCTACGCTACACCATGTCTACGTGACGTGCAGAAAGGTCAGCTGACCTTGACGTCAGCTACAACGACTTCACGTGCCGCACATTCCTATGTTCGCAGACTCCTCGTTTCTTGTACTTGTGTATACTTCCCCGTCTACTAAACACGTTTGAAGAGTATGTGGGATGTATGGCGGTTGTCAACATCAAGTAATAATAATAAATTACAAGAAAACCAATTATAATGTGACGATGATAATTAAGTAATTATTTACGTAGGATATTTGTACCTCCCCACAGAGGAAGCCAATAACAGGGAGAAACATACAAATATATATATATATATATCTACGCATTTATAGGCGGTTCAGGATCAATTGAGTACTTTTGAAACACTGGTTACTGTTTTCTTTTCAGAACATAAGTGTTTTCCTTCCATTTTCAAAACATAAAAACAACCCTTAAAAACGATAAAAGTGTACGGATGGTTCTGTATGTGTCAAGAGTTTAATTCTGACGTCAAAATAAATATAATTTTTTATTAATTGAATGGCTGAGGTGAAAAAGGAAAACATTCCAATATTTTACCAAAAAGGAACTGATATAGACAAGTTGTACAACGTTTGATTGAGATAAAGGAAGACAGGATTCTAGGAATCATTACTCAGCTATAGGACTTTAAATTTTGTAGTTATACGTAATAGGAGATCATTCTGTTCTTAACCTCAGCGTTATGGGATGATTGACTATTCGCCTCGAGAGTCGCTGTAGTAGTGATTCTTTTGTTTGTGTAGTCTACAGTGCTGTAAATGTACGTGTGGCATTATTAATGCATGGTTAGTACACTTAAGGTATTATAACATAAAACATACTATTACAACACTTGTGTTATGAAAACATATCTGCAAATAATTGATTCGTCGAGTTTCAGAATGCCCTCGACTCAATGAGATTAAAAAGGAAAAAAATTCCTTCAACTTTGATAGCATATAAAACAATGTAACAAAACATAAATTTTTGTTGTGTTTTCAGATAGTGTACCATTTCCTTAAGGCTAGGCATCAGTCACCACATTGAATTATTTTGTTTTTCGCTCTTATGAAATTCTGAGGAAAAAAATTTATATTTACTATTGTATCAATTCTATTTACCCTTCGCTGCAATAAAAGCATCACAATTACATTTTTAACGTATATTTAAGCCGTAACAAGTCTGACAGTTTTTATACTGTTAATTAGCTCGACTGATTGCGGCATAAATATACTTTAAAAGCTCAACTGCAATGCTTTTTTTGTAGCGCAAGGTAAGAATTGATATTATAATAACGAATTTCACATTTTATCCTCAAAATTTCATAAGAGCGAAAAGTTAATTAATTAAATATATCGACTGATGTCGAACCTTAAATTCTAACCAACAAATGCCTAATTGTAAGTTTTCCCATTCAACCTACAGTTTTCCCGAAAGTTGGCGAAAGTGGAATATTTTCCTTTCTACATGTCACCCGTTCAAAAATTGTTCTAGGCACGATGGTATTCAAGACCGCTCACTTTAACGCGAAGCAACTATACAATCATATACAAAGCTACTACATAATATGACAGACGCACGAAAAACGATACACTGATACACTGTACATCCCCACAGAAATGTACATTCAATTAACACAAGTCTGCAAACAATACATATAACTTTAGATCAAATGGCATAAGCATGGCTACTCACATGTAATATGTACACATAAACATAGATATAAGTTTCTTCAGTTGCATTTTTTCACCCCGTTACAGACCAACTAAAGGACCGCGGTAAGATAAATTAACTTTTCTCTACTCCTTCATTCTCTACGAAATTCTTTCGTTTTGTTTTTATTTTTCATTAGTCTTTTTTTTCTCTCATCTGACCATTTGACTGCAGTTCTTTTATTCGTGTTGTCCTGAAAACTTACGAATTTTCTGACTTCCAGTTTCAGCGTGTGTCTGTTGAGTAAGTTCACCCGGCCAATCAGCATTTTATCCAAGTTCTTTTTTTTTTTGTCTTGTCTCTTTTCTTTGTTTGTTATTCTATTTTAAAAGAATGTATGGATCATGTTTGTTAATCTATCTTTCTTCATCCTCTGTAAATGTCCGCAGAAGTCAACTCGTCTTTTTCTGATCTCGTCGGTTATTTTAGGACAGAATATGTATATTTAATTATTTGGTCTCAAAGCCCAATCTGCATCTGTGTTCCTGGTTGGACCAAATATTTTACGCAAGATTCCTCTTTCTATATTTTTCAGTTCTTGTAATGTCAGTTTGCATCCTGATAAAGGTAAACTTTCTGATCAGTAGAGGACCGCTGTAGCTATATAGTGCCTTAATCTGATCTATGCTGATAAATGTGTTGTATTATACAGAGTTCTCAGTTTCATGTTATCTCTCATCATGTTTTCTATTCTGATTTTAACGCTCCTCTTTTTTCACTTTTTGTTGTAATTTGTACGCACACACGAAAAGTTGTCTGTTTTCTTGATGTTGCCATATTTGGTTTTAAAATTCTTGGTGCGTTACTTTCATTGGTTATGTATGCTGTCTTTATAAGAATATTTATTGACCCACCTTTTCAGCTGTTTCCTAGAGAAGTTTAAGTCTTTTCTTAGTGTTTCTTTTAAACTTCTGTTATTACCAGATCATCAGCAAAGACCAAGCAATTTATTGAGTCCTGTGGGAACCACACATACGTTAGAAACGCACAACTTAGAACTGCCATATAATAGAATACACCACAAAAACCACACACATTAGAAATTGCAAATGTTAGAACAATCACACGGTAGAAACACATAATATAGAACACACATTTGTTAGAAACACAGATGACAGAAACGTCTTATGTAAGAAACACAGATGTTAGAACCCCCA
>PNEQ01029739.1:0-10447 GCA_003012365.1 Medauroidea extradentata | reverse complement strand
TATATATATATATATATATATATATATATATATATATATATATATATATATATATATATATATATATACATACACACATATATACGGTTAATTGAAATTACCTTTCATCCCGTTTCAAAACTGTTCACCCCCTTAGGTGTCACCTTTGAAAAATTAATAATGTATATTACATGTTTTTAAGTAAGCATTAATCTTAAGCAAAAATCTCATCAATATATAAAAATTCTGTGAGATCGATAGATATCGATCACGAATCTAAAACATATTTTACCTTCTCTTACATCTTTGGAGTAAAATTTGGAAAATATCCTTAAATATATTCTTAGTCTTTACGTGAACACCATTCTGAAGGAAACAGCACTTCTATGTCTCGACTGGATCGATAGTTATAAAAATAATCGAATAATATTTCACGTATTTTCACTCGCTTAATTACAGACTTTCGAAACGAGTTGAACTCCTATGTTACATATATTTATATCAATATAAAATTGAAGTAAAAATTATGACGATATCTCCAGGATTCGAGTTGTACAGACGGTTAATAAAAACATATTTTCCTTTATTTTACTCATTGAAGTTGAATTTCGATAAATGGAAAAACTGCTTTTATGGCATTCACACCAGCATCATTTTGAAGTAAAGAGCAACTCTGTATCCCGAAGGGTTTGATAGAAATCGATAATTAATCGAAAACACGTTTCACGTCTTTTCACCCCTTTAAAAATAGAATTTCGATAAGCCCTTGCATTGGTTAATATGCTTTTTATAATTGGCCCATTGAAGTAAAAGTCACGACGAAAAGCCATTAGGTTCGAGCTATGTAGATGAATCTTATAAAACACATTTCACCCCTTTTCACCTCCTTAGGGATCGAATTTCGAAAAATACCCTCTCAGTGCTCGCCTACGATGTAAAGGAAAGCTACACAAAAAAGGTCAAATTTCTGGGTCCAGCGGTTCGGGTTGCAGTTTGATATGTCAGTCAGTCATTCATTCTGTCAGTGTTCTCTTTTGCACGTAGAGATAACGGCTGAGGTGTGCGAAAGTACTTCAGACAGCTAACAAGAGGTAACAATTTGCAACGGATAATACATAATTCAGTGCTAAAAGCGTCAGTTTAAAATTGTAGGTTTCTCAAAGTCAATTTGCGAAAATAAAGAAAATTAATTATTCTTGAGTAACGTATTTCTGAAGAGTAGTATCTGCCGACGAAATATCGTACATTAATTTTCCGCGGAGAGATGACACTTGACAAACTCATTATTCTGAACCAACGTTTGCTTGTAAAGTTTACAAATATTATTATCTATGATTGCTGTTTTGTAGTTGTGCCATACTACATCAACGTGTAAATTTCAGTTGGTATTTATAGTGTTTATTTATCCACATCATACTCTTAAATACATGGGATTTAGTTCCAAAACTATTAGTTAAATGTATCTGGCATGTATACAGTTCTATGGGAAGAGCTACTGGCAGAGACAGTGGACTAGGAACTATCTGTTACCAGTTTCGTTAGTGCATAGCCGTCTCTAGTAGCAGGCCGACTTTCAATGTGGCAACCCTGTAAATAAAAATACATTTCAATACTTCTTTAATGTTCCAAGGGCAATGACTGTTCCTGATTCGTTACTTTGCCCTACCAACTGGCGAATCAGGAAAATCTATTGATGTTGGAGAGACAAAAAGCCCTTATTAAAATTCGGTAGAGTAGTATAGGTCATACAAGATTTCAAGTTTTTGCTGTATGGAATATTAACCCAGCTAAGTTTATCAATGTTAGAAATTTCAATTGATGGCCTCTCTATGAACTACTAAAACTACTATTATATTTGAATATAAACATAATATGTATAAAGAATGCACTGTGGATGTAGCATTTAGCAAAATATTTACCATATGGATAACACGTAGGTTATTCTGGATTCTCGTCATTTTAAATCCTTGAATAGCATGGCAGGGGTTATCGAATACTAGTGATTGCGAAAACCTAGTCACGTGACTGAGATAACCTACCCTACTCCTTGGCGTATCAATTTTCATAAGAGCCCAAACACGTATTAAAATGACCCTTCCTGACAGGGTTGCCATATCGATGGCAGCAGCTTTCTACTAGACGGCTATGGTTCATGGGGGGATGAGGGACAGTCAACAGTTGTGTCTGCTCGATGAAGTTGTTGGACGGGCGGTGACGCAAGGCGACTGGGAGCAGGAAAGTATGTGGAGAGGCGTCTGGACGCCTTGTGGAAGGCGCCGTCAGCTCGCTGCGGGAGGTACGCCAGCGCTATTCATTTATAAATGACGCGAGAGAGGGGCTCCCCTTTCCACTTGGAGTCATGGCCCCGTGGAGTCCAAATTGCCTCACAAATCATCCAGGAACCTCCCCCGGCTCGCCCGTGTGCTCGAGGGTGGAGGAAGAGCGCACTAATTAGTTGCGAACTCGGCGGGCCAGCAGGAAACACAGTGCAGAGAGAGGATACTAGGCCCTCTTCCTCTAGACTATCTTCCTCGACAACCTTTTGTGTTCCTCGCCATTGACCGCTTTCAGCAAACTTTTGTCACAAAGCTATCATCCCCTGCCCAATTTTTTACCCTTTAAATAAAATATAATCTTCCTCCCTATTATTACCTAACAAAAACGTATCCCATTTACCCCCACTCCGCCTACTGGTCGATTGTTCGGTGGTCTCATTCCACGCGTACCAACGCTGCCACCAATTTTTGCTCCGTGAAAGGCATTAAAATATGTTCTCCCTACCTCTCTTTTTGAGTCGTGAATAGTCGGTGGTTGGGAAACGTGTTAACACCCCATCCTCCTTCTCATTCATCTCACCGATCGGTAATTGTTTCCCACAAGTCTCCTGGTCGCCATCTCAGACGAACGCACATCTTACGAAGATATCTAACAGAGTGAAATAAAGAGCCCGCATACACATTTGTCCGCTACTCGACTCTGCGTTTTCATCCACGTATCTGAGTCTGCCTGACCTAGAAAGGGCAAGTTACACCTTGTGCAAATTTTTTATTTTTAATTCTGTTTCCTTGGAACACGCTTACATAAATATGTTGTACGGGTAGTTGTAGTTCCACGGCGAAATATACGTATGTAGTGCAGTACATTTTCACTATGATAAAAAGTCAAAGTTACCAAACTAGCTCGCATAGTAGGCTTGCATACTTTGTCGAGGCAAACCTTTGGTAGGCTAAAAAAATTACATGGCAGCAAGTATCTAATTTGTTGAATCCTTGTATATAAGACTTACTATATAACAATTTTTTTTTCAGTGCAAAAGCTGTACACGCGCTACAAAAATACTAAATCATACTATGTGTATTAAGTACACAGTTATGGAAAATAAACCTTTTTTTGGACAATATAAAATACTTTTTATGTTCATGATTGCTACTGAACTTTGGCGTATCGCTAAAAACTTACAATAAAACAAAAGAGTAAGCAAGAAAAATAAACAAATCCAAAATACCAGTTAAAACTGTTTAGCTAAAAACATAATTATAACAGATAAATTATTCGTAAATACAATTACAGCCTGTGCAAACAAGAAGTCAAATCATAAGAAATTGATACACCATTTAGTGAAACAAGATTACGTGAATATTGCGGTAAAATTGGACACGAATAACGAGGATTAGAAATAACATATATCTAGGCAACACAATAAAGATAACGTAGACAAAAGTTGCAGTCTTCGTTTAACGACAACAGATGTGAAAGAAATGTTCTATTGAACGTATAATCATACGGCATATTATCACATTACAAATTTGGGAACGAAAATAGATAAAAAATAAAATAGTAACATGTGAAAATAATTTCTTTATTAACACATAAAAATACAATTGACGAAATTCGAGCAGAACTGAATATATAAAAAATATATAAAGATATACCACAAAATCGAACATGATGGAATGAACACTCAGATCGAATGCCACACGTAGGTACGAATAACAAATTTCAGCAGCACAAACTGCACCAAATAAATATTTTGTTGCCGAAATAAAATACAAAACACATCCCGTTTGAATTTTTAACGAAAAATAAATCTAATTTACTTGACAAAGTACTTACGCCTGAAAATAAAAGTATTTCGTTGACGGCGACGCAGATGTAATAAATTTGTTTTTGGAAATTCACAAACGTACATTTTGTTGGATCAGCAAACCTTTATGTTTGTTAACGCCGCTGTTTGTTATCTCACCTCGAGAGTTATTTTGCGATCCCTGTGATAATTCGCGTAATATAAATATTTATAAATGTATTTATTGACTCTCCATTTGGGAGCAAACACATCCGATTAAACGTACTTATGCAGGAAACCAAAAATAAATACGTAATTATTGTAAATATATATGTGTAAACGCCATGCATTTGGCAAAGCATGAACATAAAATATTGCTTTAAGCGTACATGCACATTCCGACTGTGTGTGCTAGTTGTATTATCTTCAGTTACGATAGTTCACAGTTCGATATTAAACTACCTTGCGTTTTTAATGATTAGTAGTGTAACTCTTTGTTTCGCCGAACAAATTATTGGTAGAGTCTGCCACGAAAACGAGACGTAGGACAGAATGTAATTGAGGTCTCATTCTGGGACTGCCCCACAACTCCCTCCTCAATAATCAATTCCTCGAGTCTTCTACTGATGTTGACTTTTCCTATCAAAACTTAACTTCTCGTGCCCATGAAGAGACCAGAATTGTCCAACACCTAAAAAAATACACTGATAATAAATAATAATAAATGTAAGTTTTAATTGCCAGAAATATTATGCTGTCAGAAAATCTATTTTAGATATTATTTTATATTCAGTTTACAAAAATAACTTAAAGCCTGCTGTAAAGAGGTAGGTACTCTTTTCACTACCTGCAAACGAAAATCTCAACACCATACTGTAACAAAACAGCTAACTTGTTTGTTAACCAATAACCCTAAAATTTGAAAAGGCCTACATACTCTTCTGTGAGAAAACACTTAAGGCTAGAATTACTAAAAAAGTTTTTATAAGGATGGATATATATATATATGTGTATATATATATATAAATATAAATAAATAAATAAATAAATATATATATATACACACACACAGTTCCTAAAATTACGCAATAATAAGAAAACAATTGTTAAGCACTGTTGAAGAATGTATTTTTTCCGCTCGTAAATTACAGTCAGTCTTTAAGAAAACCTTTTCTGATGTACGTTAATAAAATATAACGTGACTGTTTTTATCCTTACTACTTTAAAATCGAAAGAATGTTCTGTGTATAAACAACGAGCACTTTTTGTAAACCGGCCTGCTCACAAAATATGCAGATGTAATTGTTAGGCCTATATACTGTTGATTTAAACACATATTTATCAGATACGATACGTTTCACTTACATTCAGAAGTTTTGACTATGTTGTCATTTACAAACGTTCTAATATTTTTAAAATTTATTTCCGAAAACAAAATTTTACTAGTAATATAAAATGAGTTTAATTTCAAATTTTACATGACGTATGCGTTGCATTCAGTCTGCGTTACGTTATGATAAAAAAATATAAATTACTAACTGTTCACGATATATTCACCAACGAAAAATAATTGGAGACAGTGACGGAATGTTTTCAAAACAGCTAGCGTGCTGTAAATACAGTATTGAGGCTTTCGAAATGGTAAAAAAAAAAAAAAAATTTCAGGTCGTTGTAAATAACAATTCATTTGAACATTTAAAACCGATATACAGACCCGTTAAAGTCAAATTCAAAAAGCTGTATGACGGAAAATCTGCTCGCTGGTTCAGGGTCTTGTGTATAGAGACGATTGGACATTTAATATACGTGTCAGTGCAGCGCTTAACGTAATCTGTTTTCCGATCTTTTGTCGTGAGAAAAATCTAAAGATAGGTGACAAAATTCAAGAAATTGCATCATATTTTTAGCTGCGTGTGTAATTTTATTTTTAAAGTAACAACACACGTATACTTACGTGAAAATGATATATTCGTATATTGAGAAGTTACAACCTTAACTAATATGACTAATTTCCATAGTATGGATGCTAATAAACCGAAATATTCAAATCATATACATATAAACATACGAAATTATGTCTTTGTTTGTTCATGTGATGAACCCGTAACAATTGAAATTAATTAAACCAAAGTTTGGACAGTAAAGGTATTAAATTAAATTTGCTTATAATTGGGTTAATTGTTATAAAATAAACATGTATAATGTAAGGACTCTAAAAGTACAAAATACGTTCACACTTTATACCTTGCACAATAGACGTTAATTTTATTTTTAATAATATTTTTGAAGTTGGAAGCTTATGTTAGGTAATTTTTCATCTATAGTAATAATATGGTAACGTCAAGTTTCAAACAAATTAAAGTTTATTACATTATGTTTTAACTGAAAAAAATAAATATGTTTTTGTTAAATTGATAGCTTTCAAATGTCACTACTACTTGTACTATGAAATAAAGAACTGATCTGCGTCGCTTTCATTTTTTAAAGCCTCACACGAGGCGGCAAATAAGCAGCCGTGAATGATGTAATACCATCTCAGAACACGGAGAAAACACGTTTAGGAATATAATCGCACGTTTAAGTCTCGGCCACTGCTTTTATAGCGCCTGAGATGGTAGCACTTATGTAGTACCTCATGTTTAGAAATACGGGCCTTACAATCTTCTACTCCTCTCCATTCTAAATTACAGAGACCCCCAAAAGCTCGACCCACCTCATGTTTGCCACACGCTGACCGACGAGCGAGTGTCCATCTGCACTCCACAGGTGTCAACAATTTTCTCCAGACTTTTTTTTCGCACGAAGCTGAGAGGAGTTTAATACACCCTTGGGAGAAAAAAAGGGGATGGGGTCAAGCACACGCCTCCCACACGCACCTTGTCTGCACCGCCGCTGGAAACTCCTGACATCAGCTCGACGGTAATCACTCTCCTAAGCAACAAATGTGGCGGCATCCATCACAAACAGCCAAACATTACACTTTTAGACAACAAAACAAGAACAAATGAGTAATTAAGTACTACGTGGCGTTATGGCCAAGCTTTCTTGTTTTTACTTTTAAGCGATATTAATGTTTTACGTATAAACGATAGATGATGTTAATATGCTGTTTGGTAGTTTTGTTTAAAATCGTCTTCCTTAATTTGGCTGGTTTTTTTCAAGGCGGTACGTACGTTGGTTTCAGCTAATTATGTAGTTAATGAAACCCCGGTTATTTGACTTTTTAGGTGAAATCGTGTAATTTCTTATTTTGAAAAAAAAATTGCTTTCACTGAAAAACTAAAACAAAAAATGCCAAAAAAGTTTTTGATATCTGCTCTCGTTTAAACTTAAAATATTAATCATCTGGAAAAAAAATTTCAAACAGGAGAGAATAGCCTTAAGAGCGCGTAGTACATAATTCAACGCTATAAGCATTTATCTATAAATGTAGGTTTCTTGACGCCAGTTTGCAAAAATTAAACAATAGCAATCCTAGACAATAGTTTTAGCCAACGTTTTAAACAAAATTGTGTTCAGAGTTACGAACTTCTGAGGCACAATCTCTGACGCCGGAACCTCGTGCGTTTAACTGCGGCGCAAGAGATAATGCGTAACGAATTGGTAATTTTGGATAAATATTTACTCACAAAGTTGGCAAATACCATTATCTAGGATTGTCATTGAGTATTTTATCCATATTGGCTTCGAAACAAGCGTAGGAATCTATTGATGTTTTCAGCGTTTATTCATGTACAACGCACTCTTAATAAGTGGACGCATGGGTGAACGTATTATGCGCGTTCGAGGCCTACAAGTGCGGAAGCGATAGGGACGACCCAGCACGGGGATAACGCCTCCACCTAGCCTCTACGTGCAAGTCACTGAACTGACGTACAGTCTTCTCGCAGAAAACTCGCCTCTACAAGTCATTCAGCTGTCACCATATCATTTATTGACGTAATATTAAATATAAACATGTTGTGTTCACGCCTATACTTTTTAAAAACTCTGCGCCAAGATTTTCTTCCGTAAAAAAAGGACCACAGAAACGCCCATTTTTGGCATTGCAAATATAAACTGTATAAGTACACGGATGACCTGAAGTTGGTATACACACAATGTTAGATCTTTGTACGCAGCTCCTCAAGCCGGCCTCACACGATACCCGATTCCGTAGCAGTTTCCATGCCCATTTTCTTTTAGCATTTCTGCTTCCATGTGAGCCACATTCCAGCACCTCCCAAGGGGCATGTCCCTGGCCATAACAGATTTCGTACCTAAAATCTTGCACAGAAACATAATAGAGCATGCTCTATTTTTTCGGTTAGCATTTCTGCTTGCTTTCTACCCACAAAACCCTTAACAAATGATAGCCACTTTGTGTTGGTCACATGACCATATAATTTCCAGACTGATTCTACTCTAAACGTGAATAGACTTATCTTTATTAATTTCTAAACATTCCTAGAATACCATAACCATATACTTCATTCAGTCTCTTGCAGCCAAGGCCTTGTCCACCATTTTAGTTTGTTTTTCTCATTTCTCACTAAAACCGAGTCCATTCTCATTTAAATAGAAGTTACGTTTTCTGTTACCACTCAGATGTCGTGTGAATGTGAGCGAGTAACGACACGCTGATTTCTGCTATAGCCACTGCTACGAATCTGCTACATTAACTTCTGTAACAATGAGTATAACAGAAGATAGCAAAATTTATGCATCGGGTGAGGTGAACTTAAGGCTCGGTTTCAGTCACCATATTGAAATTTATTATTTTTTAGTTTTTTTTTAATTCGGAGAAGAAAAATGTTAAATAGACGACTATGCCGCAAATTCTATTTTCCTTGAGATACAATATAATCGTGGCAATATAGCTAGTAATGTATTGTTAGGTCGCAATTAGTCGGGCAAATTATGAATAGAAAAAAATGTCCTCACACATTGCGGCGTAATTATATGTTAACAGCCAAATCACAAGGTCTATACTGTAGCGAAATGTAAATAGAATTTGAGGTATGGTCGGATATTAAACGGACATAACTTTGCACACTCTGAGCTGTTTCGAATACTCTAGTAAGAGCTGAAACTCTGCGCACCGCTCACAGGCCTGGACAAGCGGACACCTTAAAGGGTGACGGTATTATCTTATATGCTTATAATCTGCAGCAAACTTTAGTGTAGTACTGTATCTGAGTTGTATGTACTTCATGTACATTTTCATACCACATAGTCCGGAAAGACTGTTTTAAGCTGTGTTTGGATGGCTTCGAAACAATTCTCATAATATGCATGATATCTTCAGATTGGAATTCTTCATTCATCTGAAGTTGGTTATACCTTCGTAAATGAGTACACTTGTGCGTGCAGAATAGATTCGTTGAATGTACAGGGTATGACTCCTCGAGAGCAGACATCTAACTACACGCCCGTGGGCATCTACCGAATCCTGAAGGATCACGTTTAGAATTTGTAGTAGATAAATAAACGCTGGAAATTCCAATTGAAATATACACGTTTATGAAAGTTAATGCAAAAAACTACAAAACAATAATCTTAAATTATGTATATTAGTTTTATTAGCAAAAATGTATCAAGAATGATGCATTTGTTACAATGATCTGTTTCTCAGCAATCAAATGTACGAGATTTCGGCATCAGAGTTTGTTCTTTAAAAATACGAGACTCGAGAACAATTTTTGCTCAAAAACCTGGCAAAAACCACTGAATAAGGTTATGTTTTTTTTTTTTTTTTTTTTTTCGCAAATTGGCTTTAAGAAACTTACAATTTTAAACTGAAGCTTTTTGGCGATGACTTATATATCATGCGTTCTTAAACTAATCCCTACGATGATGAAGTAACGCAGTGATAAAGGCTGTAGAAGCGGAAGTAAAATGTAACCTGGCATAATACGCCAGTCAACGGCAGGGTCCACCATTTTCCCAACAAACAAAAAATCACCGATCTTCTCCACCTGGCATTCAAACCCGGGTCGTTATTGTGGGATGTAGGCGTATTTTCCGCTGCGCCAACCACTGTCCCAACTGTTTCGTTAAAAAGGAAACGTAAGGTATAGGGAGTTTCTTCAGTACTCTGCATGGTATTTGAAGTGTGTCGCAGGAGGCAACTTTATTGTCAAACATTAGTCGCCATCTTGAATGATTTGAAATCCTCTTTCAACTTTTGATTCAGATGATGTCTTGTTTTTTAGGCTATGAAAAGGTGAACAAAGTGGATAGAAATTTAAAGTTTGAATGGGTACACTTCGTTTGTTTTAAAATTGTTTGTCTTAATTAATTATTAATATTTATAAACTGTCAAACAAGCCACATTCTGCATTCTGCGTACTATACGTAACCAATAATTGTTAAAAAAATATAAATACGTAGGAAATATTATGATGGCGACCTACGTTTCACCTT